>VKHI01000964.1:0-10397 GCA_015145745.1 Poterioochromonas sp. DS
GGAAGAGAACTGGGTATTATTAATGAAACTGGCGAAACTGTCGGAGAAATAGTATCGGTCACATCAGAAGAGGGTAATGACGAAGGAAGAGAAGTTGGTTGATTATTGTGTTGTGAAGGAGGTAAAGTTACTCCAGAAGAGGAAGAGAAAGTGGGTTCGATTGAGGGAGTACTCGAGGGGAGAAGAGTTGAATAGGCAGAAGGAGGAAATACTGGATTCCCAGATGGCAAACCTTTCGGTATTCCCGATGGTAACGATGTGGGAATCATAGTTGGTAATTCAGTTCGCGAATTGGAAGGTGTGGAAGTTGGACGATTCGATGGAGAAGAAGTCAAGATTGAAGTTGTGACCGACGTGGGACAGGAAGAGGGACAGATTGAAGGATTGTTAGTAATCGGACACTGAGAAGGAAATCCAGTTGCCACAACGGAAGGGAATGCGGATGGCACAGAAGAAAAATAGCATGAGGGACAACAAGTTGGATTCGCGGTTGGGATATTCGACAGTTCAGAAGATAAGCTCACGTTAGGGAGCACACTCGAAACTGACGGTGTCAAGCTTGGAAGAATTAAAGGATTCTCTGATATAATCTTCGCTGGTTGCATAGTAGGATGAGTCGATGGTAGCTCCATGGGTGTCGAAGTTGGAACATACGAGGGAGTCACCGAGAGGTTCAAGTTAACAATTGAGATATTTGACAGAGATGCAGTAGGCTGTGCGGTAGGCTCAGCTGATGGAGATGCAGTAGGTTGTGCGGTACTGTCAGCTGATGGAGATGCAGTAGGTTGTGCGGTACTGTCAGCTGATGGAGATGCAGTAGGTTGTGCGGTAGGCTCAGCTGATGGAGATGCAGTAGGTTGTGCGGTACTGTCAGCTGATGGAGATGCAGTAGGTTGTGCGGTACTGTCAGCTGATGGAGATGCAGTAGGTTGTGCGGTAGGCTCAGCTGATGGAGATGCAGTAGGTTGTGCGGTACTGTCAGCTGATGGAGATGCAGTAGGTTGTGCGGTACTGTCAGCTGATGGAGATGCAGTAGGTTGTGCGGTAGGCTCAGCTGATGGAGATGCAGTAGGTTGTGCGGTACTGTCAGCTGATGGAGATGCAGTAGGTTGTGCGGTACTGTCAGCTGATGGAGATGCAGTAGGTTGTGCGGTAGGCTCAGCTGATGGAGATGCAGTAGGTTGTGCGGTACTGTCAGCTGATGGAGATGCAGTAGGTTGTGCGGTACTGTCAGCTGATGGAGATGCAGTAGGTTGTGCGGTAGGCTCAGCTGATGGAGATGCAGTAGGTTGTGCGGTACTGTCAGCTGATGGAGATGCAGTAGGTTGTGCGGTACTGTCAGCTGATGGAGATGCAGTAGGTTGTGCGGTAGGCTCAGCTGATGGAGATGCAGTAGGTTGTGCGGTACTGTCAGCTGATGGAGATGCAGTAGGTTGTGCGGTACTGTCAGCTGATGGAGATGCAGTAGGTTGTGCGGTAGGCTCAGCTGATGGAGATGCAGTAGGTTGTGCGGTACTGTCAGCTGATGGAGATGCAGTAGGTTGTGCGGTACTGTCAGCTGATGGAGATGCAGTAGGTTGTGCGGTAGGCTCAGCTGATGGAGATGCAGTAGGTTGTGCGGTACTGTCAGCTGATGGAGATGCAGTAGGTTGTGCGGTACTGTCAGCTGATGGAGATGCAGTAGGTTGTGCGGTAGGCTCAGCTGATGGAGATGCAGTAGGTTGTGCGGTACTGTCAGCTGATGGAGATGCAGTAGGTTGTGCGGTACTGTCAGCTGATGGAGATGCAGTAGGTTGTGCGGTAGGCTCAGCTGATGGAGATGCAGTAGGTTGTGCGGTACTGTCAGCTGATGGAGATGCAGTAGGTTGTGCGGTACTGTCAGCTGATGGAGATGCAGTAGGTTGTGCGGTAGGCTCAGCTGATGGAGATGCAGTAGGTTGTGCGGTACTGTCAGCTGATGGAGATGCAGTAGGTTGTGCGGTACTGTCAGCTGATGGAGATGCAGTAGGTTGTGCGGTAGGCTCAGCTGATGGAGATGCAGTAGGTTGTGCGGTACTGTCAGCTGATGGAGATGCAGTAGGTTGTGCGGTACTGTCAGCTGATGGAGATGCAGTAGGTTGTGCGGTAGGCTCAGCTGATGGAGATGCAGTAGGTTGTGCGGTACTGTCAGCTGATGGAGATGCAGTAGGTTGTGCGGTACTGTCAGCTGATGGAGATGCAGTAGGTTGTGCGGTAGGCTCAGCTGATGGAGATGCAGTAGGTTGTGCGGTACTGTCAGCTGATGGAGATGCAGTAGGTTGTGCGGTACTGTCAGCTGATGGAGATGCAGTAGGTTGTGCGGTAGGCTCAGCTGATGGAGATGCAGTAGGTTGTGCGGTACTGTCAGCTGATGGAGATGCAGTAGGTTGTGCGGTACTGTCAGCTGATGGAGATGCAGTAGGTTGTGCGGTAGGCTCAGCTGATGGAGATGCAGTAGGTTGTGCGGTACTGTCAGCTGATGGAGATGCAGTAGGTTGTGCGGTACTGTCAGCTGATGGAGATGCAGTAGGTTGTGCGGTAGGCTCAGCTGATGGAGATGCAGTAGGTTGTGCGGTACTGTCAGCTGATGGAGATGCAGTAGGTTGTGCGGTACTGTCAGCTGATGGAGATGCAGTAGGTTGTGCGGTAGGCTCAGCTGATGGAGATGCAGTAGGTTGTGCGGTACTGTCAGCTGATGGAGATGCAGTAGGTTGTGCGGTACTGTCAGCTGATGGAGATGCAGTAGGTTGTGCGGTAGGCTCAGCTGATGGAGATGCAGTAGGTTGTGCGGTACTGTCAGCTGATGGAGATGCAGTAGGTTGTGCGGTACTGTCAGCTGATGGAGATGCAGTAGGTTGTGCGGTAGGCTCAGCTGATGGAGATGCAGTAGGTTGTGCGGTACTGTCAGCTGATGGAGATGCAGTAGGTTGTGCGGTACTGTCAGCTGATGGAGATGCAGTAGGTTGTGCGGTAGGCTCAGCTGATGGAGATGCAGTAGGTTGTGCGGTACTGTCAGCTGATGGAGATGCAGTAGGTTGTGCGGTACTGTCAGCTGATGGAGATGCAGTAGGTTGTGCGGTAGGCTCAGCTGATGGAGATGCAGTAGGTTGTGCGGTACTGTCAGCTGATGGAGATGCAGTAGGTTGTGCGGTACTGTCAGCTGATGGAGATGCAGTAGGTTGTGCGGTAGGCTCAGCTGATGGAGATGCAGTAGGTTGTGCGGTACTGTCAGCTGATGGAGATGCAGTAGGTTGTGCGGTACTGTCAGCTGATGGAGATGCAGTAGGTTGTGCGGTAGGCTCAGCTGATGGAGATGCAGTAGGTTGTGCGGTACTGTCAGCTGATGGAGATGCAGTAGGTTGTGCGGTACTGTCAGCTGATGGAGATGCAGTAGGTTGTGCGGTAGGCTCAGCTGATGGAGATGCAGTAGGTTGTGCGGTACTGTCAGCTGATGGAGATGCAGTAGGTTGTGCGGTACTGTCAGCTGATGGAGATGCAGTAGGTTGTGCGGTAGGCTCAGCTGATGGAGATGCAGTAGGTTGTGCGGTACTGTCAGCTGATGGAGATGCAGTAGGTTGTGCGGTACTGTCAGCTGATGGAGATGCAGTAGGTTGTGCGGTAGGCTCAGCTGATGGAGATGCAGTAGGTTGTGCGGTACTGTCAGCTGATGGAGATGCAGTAGGTTGTGCGGTACTGTCAGCTGATGGAGATGCAGTAGGTTGTGCGGTAGGCTCAGCTGATGGAGATGCAGTAGGTTGTGCGGTACTGTCAGCTGATGGAGATGCAGTAGGTTGTGCGGTACTGTCAGCTGATGGAGATGCAGTAGGTTGTGCGGTAGGCTCAGCTGATGGAGATGCAGTAGGCTGTGCGGTACTGTCAGCTGATGGAGATGCAGTAGGTTGTGCGGTAGCGTCAGTTGATGGAGATGCAGTAGGTTGTGCGGTACTGTCAGCTGATGGAGATGCAGTAGGTTGTGCGGTAGGGACAGTCGATGGAGACGCTGATGGAACTAATGTTGGTGTTAACGTTGGACTCGTAGTAGGTGTTGGGGTCGGTGCACCATTGTACACGTATTTTACGTAGTTGTTTGCGTATTCAGAGTAGTAGATATTCCCTTTTGTATCTAACCAAAGACCATAAGAATGGCCCATTGAAGCACTACTTGCCAATCTTACTGATGTGCTTCCTGGGTCACAAGTTCCAGTTCCAATAATTGTTGACATAATATTGGTTGCGGCTGACACCATTCGGATTCTACAGTCTGCAAAATCAACTATGTAAATATTACCCGCACTGTCACCCTTTACATCAATTGGATTGTATAAATACGCGGACGTAGCAGGAACATTGTCGTTAAAGGTGCTTGGTCCTGGGCCCGCAAAGGTTGTTATTATTCCCGAAGTACTGACCATCCGAACTCAAGAATTACCAGGGTCTGCGATATACAGAACACCGAGAGTATTCAACCACAGTCCCATCGGAGAGTATAGATACGCAGAGGTAGCAGGACCATTATCACCTCCATACAAATTAGAAGTGCTACAACCAGCTATGGTGGTAATGATTCCGGTCGTTGAAATGGTGCGAGCACGATTGTTACCTGAATCACTGACATACAGAATACCAGTTGAAGCGAGGAAAATTCCAGCCGGGCCATCGAAATACGCTGAAGTCGCCTGCCCACCATCCCCACTAAAACTATAACTCGCAGGAGTCGCTCCAGCAATTCGTGAGACGATATGGGAGGAGAAATTGTACTTCCACACAAAGTAATTCACCCCTCCAACATAGAGAAAACTCCCTGCTGTATCGCCATACAGTCCCCACGCACCGTCCAATGAGACCGATGTCGCTGCTCCTCCTGTTCCCGACGAACTGGTAGATCCCGTTCCAATGAAAGTAGTTATTATTCCACTCGTCGACATTTTGCGGACTCGACTTCCTTTATTTTCTGAGATGTAGACATTCCCGTTACTGTCCGCCCATACCGCTAAAGGACCATTTACAGAAGCAGAGGTTGCAGCACTACTGTCACCACTACTCGAAGCTGACCCCGTACCAGTAATCGTTTTCACATAATACTGACCTCGAATAACAACCCAGGAAGCAACTGCAGCAATTAACAACCGAAAGAAAAAAGCGTTTACCATCCGTTCCAAACTAAAGAATACCGCCCTCTACGAAATCCTAAAGCCAATAATGACAGAAATTAAAAACAATTAAAACAAAAACAAAACAAAAAAAGAAAGCAAAATAAATAATTATTCAGGATGAAAAAAAAGAGAATAAATGAAAGAGAATGGAAAGAAAGACAATAAATATCGTTGGGATTGGGAGTAGAGAAGGATTCCGATTTGATTTTCGATGATTTTCGATGATGTTTGATTCGTTCTTCTTTTTCAGTTCTTTCTGTTTCGAAGTTATGAAAGATCTTTTTGAACATCCAATAAATAGTTTGACCAACAACGAGTAAACTTTACGAACCTATGGAACGTTTCGGCGAAGAATGTTCTACTCATCCCCCCGCCCCGTCTCAGCACTCCATTGACCATAAGCCCCACTTAAGGGCATTTGGGTGGGAGAAGATTTATATGTAGCGTATTATTGCAAGAAGTTCTGCATTCTTTCAATAAAGCGCCATACAATCCACTCATAACCGATAAGACTGTAACACAAATTACAACCATATCAAAGATGTCACCCTATTAGCGGCCTTTGTCTCCTTGTTATGGGCTCAATCCTCTATCACTTATTATGAACCTGGAGCTAATTGCACCTTTGCGGGGAATGAGAGACTGTCAGCAATGCGACTGGTGCCTGTGTCTTTCTCTACTGTCCTTACAAAAATTATGAATCAGTGTTAGGCTGCGACCCTTAATTCGACCCTGAATACATACTACAATGAATAATACGATTATGATTTGTGCTCATGTCTTGTTGATAGTATGTCGTTCATAGTTTATAGGGTCGGTTGATGGGTGTTATTTACCATACTATTTATCATTCTTAATTTAATTTAATTTAAGGATATTTATGCCTCTTGACGCATCGGGTTTAATTTTAAGTTAACAGATTCAAGGATATAAACCAGATGTTCATCAACATTCACTCATTTTGTAGAAAATATGAAAACTTCGCACGTTGCAGTCATGCGCTTCTTCTTTACACGAGAACCTTTCTAAAGCTTTCTTCATAGAGTAATGAGAATAATACCATGGCTATCTCGTCTCCACCAATAGATCATCACTTACCACTGCGGTGGTAGTTGGATTAATCCACCAACGTCCATCGGTGTAAAGAAAGTCCTCATCCATGATATCATGATATCATGAAATTTTTACATTCGCTAAACTTATTTCAATTCAGAACGAAGAACACACTTCTATATCACAAAAGTAAAGTCCTCTGCCTTGTTGAGAATCATAACCTCGGAGATGCTACTACTTGTTGGAAGTACCTCACCGAAACGCGCCACAGACTGTGTTAAGGTAGACGATGCTAGAATATAGCAGGTCAATAATAAAGCGTAAGGACCAACACGCCTA
This sequence comes from Poterioochromonas sp. DS, assembly GCA_015145745.1. Taxonomy (NCBI): domain Eukaryota; class Synurophyceae; order Ochromonadales; family Ochromonadaceae; genus Poterioochromonas; species Poterioochromonas sp. DS. Next base: position 6,564 of record VKHI01000964.1, read on the forward strand.
TTCGTCATGCTATCGAATGCATTTTTTTTTAAGATTCCGATCGTAAACCAAACTGAAATTTCACCAAGAATGAACGCCATCAACAAATACGAAAACCAATAAGAAGCATTCATCATGCCGGAAATCTCCACTTTAAATATTGTTTTTCACGCAAAATCTCTGTTAATAAAGAAAGTGCAGGTATGGACAAACAAAAAACGTGTGTGAGAAGTTCGCTAAATGCGATGAATTTCTGAAAGTTAAATAACCACTAGACCAGTAAATGTCAGCCTCACAAGCTTGCTTCTTGTAAAATAAACCAGGGTGAATTTATCATTCTGACGTCAGTGAAACCTGATGGAGGCCCATGTGTCCCTCATAAAGATTGTTGATACCTGCATCATCTGGTGCTGCAACGATCGTAATAACTGTTCTTATAATTGAATAAAATGATAGAACAATCAGTTAATCAAACATCAAAGACTATAACGCTCATCACCACTCTGAATCATTAAGGTAATTGCTGGACAGTACTTGTAGAGTTTTGTGAGAAAAGAATTCAATCAAAGAAATAAGTGAATCACTCAAATACACAATAGAAATAATAGTATCAAGAAAGATTTAATTACAAACGAGAGGCAAATGAACGAGAAAGTGAAGAAAAAAAAGGAAATTAAGTTAAAGGAGTAATTGATTAATCACAATATCCTCACTTAGTTCAATCCTCACTTCGTTCAGTCATATTTGTAATTCAATCTGATGATTCCATAAACCATGAAAGAATCAGTCGATCCAATCATTCATCACATTTGGACCTATATCCTTGCTTGTGCGACAAGGATATATACTGTTGTCGCACAAGCAAGGATATCGGTCCAAATGTGATGAAAGTGTTAAGCTGGTTCAGTATCATTCTCTGCGAGTCGTTCATAGATTCCTGTGATGATTGGATCGACTGATTCCCTCTTATGATCCGAGAGGTTCTTATGATCGTTGTTATTGTGGGTAGACAAGGCATTGATGTGTTTGTGAGTTGGAGAGGATTGGTGAATACGTTAAATAAATGTTTGAAACTTTGCCAGGTCGAACTTCTTCCAATAATACGCTACATATGAATCTTCTAGTCGGTAACTAATGAATGTTCAAAAAAAATCTTTCACAACTCCCAAATAGAAAGAACTGAAAAAGAATAACGAATCAAAGATCATCGAATATCATCGGAATCCTCTTCAACTCCCAACCCCAACGATATTTATTGTCTTTCTTTGCATTGTATCCATCCGTTCATTTTTTATCTCTCCGCTCAAATAATTATTTTGTGTTTGTTTTGATTGTTTTTAATTACCGAATATTTGCTTTACGAATTCTTAAAATCTTTTGTATTTTGGTCGGGAACGGATGGTAAAGACCTTTTTGTTTCGGTTCTTAATTGCTGCAGTTACTTCCTGGGTTGTGGTTCGAGGTCAGTATTATGTGAAAACGATTGCTGGTACAGGGTCAGCTTCGAGTAGCGGTGACTATGGTCCTGCTACCTCCGCCTCTATGAATGAGCCTGTTGCGGTATGGGCGGACAGTACCGGAAATGTCTATATCGCAGAAGATAGTGGAAGTCGAGTCCGCAAAATATCAACGAGTGGAACAATGACGACATTAATTGGAAAGGGATCTATCAGTTCGTCGGGAACAGGAGGTGCAGCGACTTCGGTCTCATTGGACGGTGCGTGGGGACTGTATGGCGATACAGCAGGGAGGTCTCTCTATGTTGGAGGGGTGAATTACTTTGTGTGGAAGTACAATTTCTCCTCCAATATCGTCTCACGATTTGCTGGAGCGACTCCTGCGAGTTTGAGCTTTAGTGGGGATGGTGGACAAGCGACTTTAGCGAATTTCAATAGCCCGTCTGGAATTTTCCTCGCTTCAACTGGTATTCTGTATGCAAGTGATCAATTTAACAATCGTGTTCGCATGATTTCGACGACCGGTATCATTACTACCATAGCTGGTCGGAGCACTTCTAATTTGTATGGAGGTGATAATGGTGCTGCTACCTCTGCATATCTATACTCTCCGATGGGACTGTGGTTGAATACTCTCGGTGTTCTGTATATCGCAGACTCTGGTAATTCTCGAGTTCGGATGGTCAGTACATCGGGAATAATAACAACCTTTGCGGGTCCAGGACCAAGCACCTTTAACGATAATGTGCCTGCTACATCCGCGTATTTATTGACTCCCAGTGATGTTAAGGGTGACAGTATGGGTAATATTTACATCGTTGATGCTGACAACTGTCGAATCCGAATGGTGTCAGCCGCAACCAGTATTATGTCGACGATTATTGGAACTGGAACTTGTGACCCAGGAAGTACGTCAGTAAGATTGGCAAGTAGTGCTTCAATGGGAAGATCTTATGGTCTTTGGTTAGATACAAAAGGGAATATATACTACTCTGAATACGCAAACAACTACGTAAAATACGTGTACAATGGTGCACCGACCCCAACACCTACTACGAGTCCAACGTTAACACCAACTTTAGTTCCAACTGCATCCCCATCGACTGTCCCTACTGTCCCACCAACTGCGTCGCTTGTCCCTACCGCACAGCCTACTGCATATCCGTCGTTTGTCCCTACTGTCTCACCAACTGCCTCCCCCTCACCTGTCCCTAGTGTCCCACCAACTGCATCTCCATCGAGTGTTTCTACTGCGCAACCAATTGCGTCTCCATCGCCTGTCCCTACGGTATCTCCATCCAATTTTCGAAGTGTAAGCTGTAATCCTTCGGTAATACCAACATATGCTCCGACATTGGAACCGTCGAATTATCCTAGTGTACAATCGATGGTAATTCCATCGGAAAGTCCATCGATTCTTCCGAGTTTCGCACCAACACTGCAGTCATCAAGTAATCAAAGTGTATTTCCAAGTACTCACCTGACGGTGAGTCCAACTGCTCAATCTTCGAACGCCCCTTCCGTGACTCCAACTTATTACCCCTCATATAACCCTTCTTCTGCGCCATTTGCTTTACCTTCCGCTTTGCCGAGTGGATTTCCTTCTAAGACCCCGATCACTCACAATCCTTCTATCAACCCTTACTCTTGTCCCACTTCAATCCCAACTTCAATTCCGACTACATCATCCTCAAATCGCGCAACTTCGACTCCTTCATGCACGCGCACTCGGCTTCCCACATCGATACCGTTTGCGAGCCCAATATTTCTTCCTTCTGCTTATCCAACGAGTATGCCCTCAAGTACTCCCACTTACTCTTTCTCTTCTGGATCAACTTTGCCTCCTTCGCAACACAGTTTTGCACCAATTTCGCTTCCTTCGATATTACCCTCTTCTGATGCAACTGATACAACTTATCCAACATTTTTGCCAGTTGATCTTTCATCATCAAGACCCAGTTCACTTCCCACCTCTGTTGTAACCCTGCATCCGAGTGATTTCACTCCTCTTAGAAAGCCATCTGTTCTTCCATCGAGGCTTCCCTCATCCTCCCCTTCGTCTTTTCCTTCTGCAAAATCCTCAACTGCTGAGTTACTCCGCCCTTCGAACCATCCAACATTTGATCCAACCTTACCACCAACTATATTTCCAACAATAGCGATTCAAGAGCCTTCTCCGAAACCCACTATTATTGACCATCCCCCTCCTCCTTCTCCCACAATTCTCCCGTCATCCTTGCTGCCAAGTATTTCGCCTTCCTTAACACCCAGCTTTGCGCTTTCTGCTTCCCCAACAAGATCTCCAACCATTACCCCTAAGCCATCCATGTTTCCGTCGAATCTTCCCTCATCCCACCCTTCTTATTTTCCTTCTGTGAAACCCTCCAGTTCGGAGTTC
>VKHI01000966.1:0-10384 GCA_015145745.1 Poterioochromonas sp. DS
GGGTTGATGACATCTTTTCTTAGTTTAAAACATTCAAAGCATTTTCCTTATTAGTATTCTTTACTCTTTGCTTTTTAGGTGGTTGATTTTCCTTCTCTGTAGAGCTTGAAGGATGGACAATCACCCCATTCGAGAGGATCTTTCCTCCGTCCATATGAGGTCCTCGCTTACGACCGACTTCTCGCAGCTCTTGAATATTATCTGGACGAACCATTTTTGATCCCAAGACGGTCGCAGGGTTGATAGGATACAAGCCTGCTTTCTCCCACCCAGATAGAATGATATTAGCACAACATCCTTCTGAAATAGCGCGAAGAAGAGCGATCAATTTACTATTTCTTCGTGCGGGACGATCCTCCTTAGCGTTTGGAATGTATAGGTTGGAGAAAACCCTCTTGATACGCAGATTCGGGCCCAGATCCAGTGGTTGCATGACTGCTGAGGAATGCGGTGGCAGGAAGAAGATAACCAGTTTATGTGCTTCAAACAACACGCAATTAGTGAGGGAATTTCTTGAAGAGTGATTATCTAGAATTAGAATAGCCCACTGGTCCCCCATCTTGAGGTTCTTGCGATATTCCTCTAACTCTTCTAAAAAGATATTTTCGACATAGATATATTATGAGATTTGAAAAATTTTGTTAACGGATTTCGGGTTTTGCCAAATTTCGGGTTTTGGATGCTACTCTATTAATACCTCAACTCTGATGATAGTGTATCGATAATATCACTCGAGAGATTAGCTCATCTTGAGATATTTAACGGGATTCATTGCAATGGTTGTAAGAATAAATGAAGACTTCTCAGTGCTCTCACTTGATCTCAGTCGAGAAGTTTCGAATGATTCGTCACCTAAAACTAAAGGATTCTGATAGTTTCATCTATTGCCCGGGATTAGTTGATATCACAGCTTTAGGAAGAAATAGACGTAATTGTGACTAGTATTCGTGAAAGGATGCGCGTAGTCTAGCAAGGGCACCTATGGTGATATTTAAGGACTATTACGAGATTCAGGATGATGTGAGCGGCGGGTTCGAGAACGTTCCTCGTCTGAAGCTGCTTCCTTGGATTAGTCGATGGTAGCCTGAGACTTGAATTGCTATCAATCCTTGAACTTGCGACTCGAAGACTTAACTTATCACCGAATTCTATTGATAATTCTTGCGGAAATGTTGTAATTCATGAAATGTTGTAATTCACATTAATCACTTCCCTATCCATAACGGACCATAAGGAGTTTTGAAGTGGGAAGATATCGACAAGGAGTATAACCCGTCTTTCGCATATTCTCCCAATTTTAAGAGAACCATTACCCAGCTGCCTCAGCGAATTGAAGGTGAAAATCTGTACAAGAGGATGTAGTACTATTTTCCGTTGCCTCAAATGCGGGTGATCTGGCAGAAGTTCAACATGTCGCCATTAATAATTCGAGCTTCAGAAAAGGACACAATATTGTTGATTATTGACACAACTTCCTCAAATTGGTGCTTCATTAATTATACCGGTTCCAATGACATTGTTGTGTTGTTTTGTAATTCTTCAAATCAAGATAATCATCGTTAGCCTTAGAGACTGCGCTCTATCTTCTGTACATGAAATAATAGTAACTCTTTCATCTTTAATTGTGAAGCTAGACATTAGTAAGTAAAGGGCTAATAAAGGTCTGGCTGGCATCGCTTCCTACAATTCCTCTCCTTTCTTGTAAAATGGCACTGCATAAAGGAAAGCCTTTCTTCTTATTTTACATCGTACTATGAGGATTCTCATAGTACAAGTGAATTATAGGTGTAAACTAACTACAGCATTGCGAGAAAATCAGACACCACTTTTACATTTGTGTGAAGTCAAAGTGTAAGTACTTTAAGTGGTAGGAGGAAAATGAGAACTCATCCACCCAACACCACAACTATCATAAAATCCACCCACAACATCATCAAACTTACAAACTTATCTTCCTATGATATGCAGCCAATCATCTAATGGTTTGAGCTACAGAAGGTAATAGATTACAGGATTTCTCTGTTCTTCACTTAGAATCTATCAGATGGTGCGTGTCTACATCAGAGGACTTTTATTCCTGCCATCTATCACAATGCCCATCGAGCACCTGAGATCATCATATACAAAGATATCGTGCAACGTCATTTATCTCTATTCGAAAGGTGAGCAGAAAGAGGAAAGGAGCCTGACGTCATCAATGAATCTTCTGATGATGGGAAAGAGGAAGTGTCGTCTTCGTTACTGACATCACTGAACTCAGACAAGCGAAAGCTCTGCTCTACCTCCTCCACTTTCTTGTCAACTATCTCGGATGATGAAGTGCTGATATGATCACTTGAAGAAAAACTAAAGTGAGACATCATCGCCACGGTATCATCATTATCATCGTCATCGTCACTTTCAGCAGCAACCCCATCTCGGTCATCAGTCACGATCACCTCTCCCTCTCCCTCATCAGTCGGGTGTGGTATGATGCTGCTATCTCTCTTACTCTGAGGTGATAAGAGGTGGGGGAGGGAGTGCTCTTCCTTCTCTCTGTCTCTTGTATAGTTGAACAAGAAAGAGGCGAGCACACAACACGTCAGCACAGCCAGGGGAATAAGCAACGCAGGTGCTGCCAGCATTGTCCAACCACCCTCCACCACCACAGAGGAAGACGATGAGTCTGACGTGGCGTAAACAAAGCAACTGTCTGGTACTTCCTCGAAGGCAGTGATGCGAGGAAAGAGCAGCTTCTGCTTCTTCTGAGAGGTAGTGGAGGAGGTAGTGTCGCTAGGCAGTGTGAGGGATAGAGGATGAGTGACGTAGCTAAACTGTTGTCTCGATGTTAGGAGAGGAATGCGAGTGACGTCTATGATATCAACGGTAGGATTGAAGGCATCGAGTATTATCGTTCCACCAGTGGGGAATATGACGTAGGCCCTCTTCACAGTCATAGTCACAGATGCAGAAGAGGAGGTGTTCGCTATGAGTTGTGTGGTGCCACCTCCTCGGATGAGAATCTTCTCATTATCACTGCTGGACAGCACATATGTCACGTTCTCATCTGTCAGATCAACGATGACGAAGGATGAAGAAAGTGTCTTGGCAATGGTGGGCGTTCGAGTGGGTAGGCGAGAAGGGCGAGCTGATGGACGAGCAGAGGTTGGATTGATCGTTCTGCGAGAAAATATCGATGGAGCGACGGTCGGGCGACTCACAGGAGTTGGAGTAAGACTAGGCTTCCTACTGGGTGCATAGCTGGGCGATGACGTAGCTTTTGGTGCTTTGGTTGGTGATCGGGTGGGACTGCGGCTTGGTCGAACACTGATGGTTGGGTTCGATGATCCCCCATGGTTAGGATCAGTGACCATAGTTGGGTATGAGGTGGGATATGATCGTTGGGAGGGTTGGCTCGTCGGGAGTTGCGTTTGTATGGATGGCATGGATGTGGGTAGTGTGGTGGGGTAGGGAGTATAGGTAGTGTTTCTGTGGAGTGTAAGGAGGTAGGCGTTGACTTGTCCCTGCCAGTTATAATAGCTACAAACCATGACATCAGCCACGCCATCTCCACTCACATCATCCACATTGCCCACCATGAACCCCGCACCCGCCACAGTGAATCCGCCATTGCCCAAAGACGTCAGAGAAATGACATTAGAAGAGGTATTTCCCGACCCTGACCTCATCCGACCATATATCACATTCGTCATCTGTTCGCGATACCCGCTCTGATAGGGCAAACTACCCACCACCACGTCATCATAGCCGTCTGAGTCAAAGTCTCCGATCGCCGCCACAGAAAGACCGGCGAAAGAGAAGAGAGGCGGCTCAAGGCGAAAGCCCACGTCAGCAGACATCACAACACTCCGCTCTCCTGTACCACTGAGGATGTACACCACACTACCTCCATTCACTCCCTTCAGAAGGGCTGAGATCATCACATCACTGAAACCATCTCCATCGAAGTCACCGGCACACGACACCGCTGTGCCAAACAGAACTGTCGACGACCCTCCGACGATCACAAAGCCATCATCGGATGTCATCTGGCTCACATACAACACATCCAAGCTAGTCGGATCGACACTTCGACCATAGATCACATAGCACCTCCCCTTCGTTAGAGCACACACAACGACGTCATCGTAGCCATCTCGATCAAGATCGCCCACCCCTGACCCCGACCAGCCGAATAAGTCTTGCCCCTTCTCCCCGACAAGTATTAAGACTGGCAAAGGAACAATCACCGTACCCGACGAGAGAAATAAGAAACACAGCGATGAGTAGGGATAACAGGCCATGACGTCATCGGTGAAACCGTCGTTGTTGAAGTCTCCCACTGTCAATACTATTCTCGAGGTCGTGTCCTGGGTCAGACCGCCATCCTCTCCTCTCACCTTTACAAAGCTGCTCTGACGATCGTTAGGTATAATGAGGAGGTCGAGGCTCTCACGTCGCCTTCCTCTCTCACCAAAGATGATGTATGAAGCTTGAGAAGAGAGAGTATCGTTGGCTTGTATGGTGAGGTCGGGGTAATAGTTGGATGTGGAAGAACTCTGTCCGAAGAGAAATAAGAAGGATTGGAAGCGAAGCTTCGAATAAGAAGGAATGAGGAATGGTTGGGTGTTGAAGGTTGGCTTCGAGCTAATGGATGGTTGGGAAGTCACTGAGGTAGTTGGTCTTCGAGTTGGAGAGAAGGTTGGATGGAAGGTTGGGTTCATAGAAGGTGTAGGAGTAGGAACTATGGTTGGGAAGGGTGAAGAGTCCACAGAAGGTGGATGAGAGGGAGGAGTAGTTGGGTTAGGAGAGGGTCTCAGGCTCGAAGGGTACTCTGACGAGGATTGGAAAGAGGGAGCAGTTGAAGTTGCGGGGATATTTGTTGGTCGTCTTGAAGGTTGGGTTGTTGGTGTTCGTGAAGGCCGTGAGGATGGTTTGGTTGAAGGCTGGCAAGATGGTATCATCGGAGGGCTTTGTGTTGGTTCTAACGAGGGAGAAGCAGATGGGTTAGATGATGGTTGGGTCGATGGTTGGCAGGTCGGACAGACAGAAGGTGATGACGATGGTGTTGAATGTGGTGTGGTTGTTGGCTGAACTGAGGGTCGCGAAGATGGTTCGGTGCTTGGGGTAAAAGAGGGCGAGGAGGAGGGTTGGGTGGTAGGAAAGGAGGACGGCGTGGTGGTTGGAGTCGTGGTTGGGACAGGTGTGAATGTGGTTGGAGCACTTGAGGGTTGGGTGGTTGGTATTGTGGAAGGCTGTGAGGATGGTTGGTTCGATGGGGTCATGGATGGCGAAGAAGAAGGTTTCGTTGAAGGCTGGGAAGATGGTCTTATGGTTGGGTGTTGGGATGGTTTAACTGATGGAGCTGAAGATGGTCTAGTGGATGGTTGGGTGGAGGGTTGCGCTGAAGGAAGCGAAGATGGAGGGAATGTTGGGGTAGACAACGGCTGCGAGGATGGCGAGATCGTTGGTTGTGAACTCGGTGATTGCGAAGGTTGGGATGATGGTTGGGCGGAAGGGATTGCACTCGGTTGATTGGAAGGTTGAGACGATGGGCGCGCAGAGGGCCATCTTGAGGGCTTCGTGGATGGACGGGAAGTAGGTTGGACTGATGGTTGGGATGATGGCTGTGACGTCGGCTGGTCGAAGACAAGTAAAGATTGAATCTCCATCTCACTAATAGTTCTATTCCAGAAGAACACGTCATCTATTTTACCGCTGAAGTAGCAGAACATCGATGACGCAGGACTCGTCTGACCTGTGTTCAGAGCTCCTATAACGAGAGGCAGGCTACCGGTACTCTTGATAGAGGAGACGGACAAGTCGAACGACGTTGACGTCATCACCCCATTCAGATAGACAGAAATCCTCTTCCCAACCTTCGTTAGGACATAATGACACCATTTCTCAGCAGTACAGGTGGCATAATAAGGCTGACATGACTGCGTTGTCGCAGAGGGAAGCATTGCACAGAAAGTGTACGAGCCAGCATCATTCGATAACTGCTGCAGAACAAATCCACCGACGGGTTTATTAGTTGCGATGTTAAAATAACTCTTATCCAACACAACGGGATAAGCTGTCGTCACAACACTCCGAGGATAAATCCACAATGAGAATGAGAAGTTCCCTGACCCAAAGTTAAACGCATCCCCTGCTATCTCGATATACCCTGACGACCCATCGAAGCTGTAGGCATTCCCTACATTACCAAACCGATCCGACACCAACGACACTCCTCCTCTCAACACTCCATGATTGCCATTCCCACTGTTGTCATGGGCATTACCATCGAAAGGGTAGAAGGCGACAAGATCGTTCTGCAGAGAGGAGGGCAAGCGAAAGGATGGCTGGGAAGTAGGTTGAGAAGAAGGCTGAGAGGATGGTTGACTAGTTGGAAAATCGTATTGGTACAGTAGTGTGATCTCTGACATTGTTAAACTTCGATTAAAGAACATGACATCATCAATCCCTCCTTTATAGAAAAGATTCACGGATGACGCAGGATTCGTTCCTCCGACATTAACACCACCAAAAACAAGGGGGAGGCGGCCGTTGTCCAATGGCTTGGTATTCACTGTGCTCCGGGACTGCAATGCACTATTAACATATGTCTTGACTTTCACTCCAGTCTTTACATAGACTATATGACACCATTGGGCGAGAGGGCAAGCAGCTGCACTGGCACAGGAAGCCACACCATTGCAGAAGGCGTAGGAGTTCGAAGAGGAGGAATTCAATTGTACGACCAGACCGACAGAACTTCCACTAAAGGTGTAATAACTTTTATCAATGGGCGAAGCATAAAGACTTTGAGTTGGTGAAGGATTTAGCCAAAAGCTTAATGTCATGTTTCGTGAACCGAAATTAAACGGATAACCGTTAAGCACTTCAATATAACCTGTCACACCATTAAAGAAATAAGCCCGATTATCTTGACTAAATCGATCCAACGTCAGTGAAACACCAGATCTAACAGTTCCATGATTGCCATTCCCACTGTTGTCATGGGCATTACCATCGAAAGGGTAGAAGGCGACAAGGCCATTTTGCAGAGAGGAGGGTAAGCGAAAGGAGGGTTGAGAGGTGGGTTGAGAGGAAGGTTGCGAGGATGGTTGGCTGGATGGTTGTCGTGAGGGCATGGCAGTGGGCTGATTTGTCGGTTGTAAAGATGGCTGTCCTGAGGGTTGACTAGAAGGCTGAGATGAAGGTTGGTCGTAGTAATAAAGTGTTTGTATCTCTTCCATCGTTAAACTGCGATTAAAGAAGAATAAATCATCGATATATCCTTTAAACATTTGATTCACAGTGGCTGGCTTTGTTAAAGCATAATTCAAGGCACCAATAACCAAAGGTAGGGCTCCATTGTTCAGCACCATCTTACTGGTTAATGTCATTGTCTGCAATAGAAGACCATTTTGATAGATGGAAACTGTCTTTCCATGCTTCACGAATACATTATGAGCCCAACGATTAGTTAAAGAAGAAATGGCAGCGCTACAGGCTCCTCCGACCCCAGACCCAGAGGTCATTACACAGAGCCGAGATGATGTCGGGTTCGTGTTTGAGACATACTGTTGAAGTAAAAAGCCGGCGAAAGCTTTTCCCGCGGTTCCATTTAAGTAACCCTTGTCAATTAAAACTGATGCTTCGGACGTTGAGATGATAGGATATGCCCAAAAAGAGAATGAGAAGTTCCCTGACCCAAAGTTAAACGCATCCCCTGCTATCTCGATATACCCTGACGACCCATCGAAGCTGTAGGCATTCCCTACATTACCAAACCGATCCGACACCAACGACACTCCTCCTCTCAACACCCCATGATTGCCATTCCCACTGTTGTCATGGGCATTACCATCGAAAGGGTAGAAGGCGACTAAACCCCTTCGAAGACTCGTTGCAATGCCATTCACTCGAAGGGTTGGTTGACTCGATGGCTGTGTTGTTGGTTGGGAAGAAGGTTCATCATCGGTGTTTGAGATGGTTCTGACGAAGTTCGTAGAGTCAGTGACATAAAGGTTGTTATTGGTGTCCAAGTAGAGATAAACAGGATTGCCGATTTTCACCGTCGTTGGATCGCCAGCGGTTGCAGATCCCGTCGACCCTATCGTCTGATAAACCCCTGCATAGGTTGTGATGTTATAGCGATCGGAGCTGACCGGCTTGAGCCTGCTCACGATTGTGTTGTTTGAATCAGCGAAATAAAGATTCCCGAGCGTATCTCCAACGATTCCAATGGGGCCAGCAACTGACAGTCTCGCTGATGTGGCAACCATCGTCGTCACCTGGTAGGGTAAGGTAGAGGTCGAACTTCCTGCAATCGTATCGATCTTTAATGCGCTATTGACCCGACGAATAAGACGATTCTTTGTATCAGCGATGAACACATTCCCGACAGAATCTCCCCAGACACCCATCGGAGCATTTAACCTCGCCAATGACGCATCTCCTCCATCACCACTTGACCCCTCAGTATTCAGAGTCCCAGCGAAGAGATCTATGCGACCCGACGATAAGGTGATCTTTCGAATAATGTGACAGCCAGCATCAGCGAAATATACAAAGCCTAATGTCGAAACCCAGATTCCTGTCGGGAAATATAAATATGCATTCGTGGCAGAGGTTTCTGACGTGCAAAGAGAAGTCGAATAAAAAGTACCGGCGATGACTGTACCGGATGCGGATCCTGGTTGTAGCTGGAAGATGACACGCGTGACGACGTCAGTGATGTATAACCTCCCTGAAGTATCTCCCCAAAGACCACAAGGATCGCTAGAAGTAACAGGCGAACCATCCGACTTCTTCAGAGTGTTAATAGTATTGGTGCTATTCGACACGAAGCGAATCACGTCATTGCCTCGATCGATCATAAAGATCGTTCCCCACGTGTTTCCCCAAACTCCCGATGGAGTATTAAGTCTCGCACTCGTTGGGGTCAGACCATCTCCATAGTATGACGACAGTGGAGGGATGGCAGTGGTGACGTAGATCTTGTTCACCGTCAGATCAATCTTATTGGCCATTCCATTAGCATATTGTGTCACGTAAAGATTATTATTCCCATCGAGAGAAACGTCAAATGGAAAATTGAGATATGCGGTAAGAGCATCCACATTATCTGACGTAACGCCAGTGTTCCCTCCCCCAGCGACAGTCGAAACGCCACACCCACTCGAAACCTTTAAGACTTTCTGACCCGCATAGTCAGTGACATAGAAGGAGGTATCCGATGTTACTAGCCAAAACCCAATAGGTAATTGGAAATTACCACTAATGTCACACAGTGTTGTGATAATACCACTATTGCTAATCTTTCGTATATTCTTAACGGAAGAACTTAATAGAAATAAATTACCATTGCTATCTCCTTGCAAGTCCGTAATTAAGCCAATCTGAGCTGAAGTCGCAGGAGCGTTATCTCCTCCATAGCTATTAGCACCATTCCCAGCATACGTCGATATAATGGATGTTGTGTTGATTAATCGAATACGATAGTTGCTACTATCTGCAATAAACACTCTACCAGTAGAGTCGGCCCACACGGCCCGAGGGTTGTAAAGGCCAGAGCTAGTGGGCGGCACACCATCTACTACTCCTGATGTTTGCAGATTCCCGGCTATTATGGTCACAATGTTCGTCACTGCAGTTAGTTTGCGCACAATTCCATTTGCCTGGGTAAAGTAAATGTTGTTTGAAGTGTCGACATATAATCCCAGAGGAAATGAGATCTGTGTGCGTGTTCCTACTAGACCATCACCATTGAATCCCACTACACCTGTACCAACAACAGTTGTGACTAAGTTGGTACTTGAGCTGATCTTTCGTATGAGTGCATTGCCTCGGTCGATGTAGTAGACAGTGTTACTGCTGTCTATCCAGATACCTGAAGGGTTTATCACAGTGACAGCAGTGCGAGGACCATCAGCACTAAAGTAGTTACCAATAAAGTTAGAAATAGCACGTTCACTTCTAACCACATGACTATAGAGGAGAAGAAGAATAAGATAAAAATAGAAATAACAAAAGCAAGAAGGAAAACGATGCAAAGATTGATAGATTGAGGATGAATGACCGGACATGCTTGTTATTGTGTGATATGAAGAGTTTGTCATGCAGTGTAAAATAAGAGTAAATACGATAACAATACGATTGTCGAGTACGGTGAGGATTGGATCGTTTTATCGTTTTGTTATTCATTGAATTAAACAGACAACTAAGAAGAGAACAAGACTATTCATAGAAACAAAGGAAACAAAAAATCAAATCAATTCAGAATTAAGAAATGTTAAAAATATTCTCTGAGTAGAGAAGTACTATCACAACGTTTTCTTTCTGTCTGTCTTTTCTGTGTTAATTGAGTGATGAAAGTCGCAGGAATCCCCCTTCCTTCCTTTAGACATAT
>VKHI01000967.1:0-10362 GCA_015145745.1 Poterioochromonas sp. DS
CTTGTCTGAAGCGATTTGGAGAAGTAGAGGATGGTGAGGTAGAGAGAGCAAGAGGAAGGTTGATCTATGGAGTAGATGAGCTTCTTATCCTAAAGCAGATTGTAGAAGATATGGATGAGGGAGTGAGAGAGTGTTATGAGAGGTTGTTGATGAGAGAGTTGGAAGGAAGATATAGTGAGAGAGGAAGAGAGTTGAGAGGAGAGGATGAGAGAATGCCGGTAAGATGAGTATAGTGAGAGGGAGTAAAGTTGTTTTAATGTTGTGTTGTGTTGTATTGCGTTGTATCTTATATTGATAGATTGCTTCTGCGATATTATCTCAGCTGAGATCATTGTCAAAGTTGAGAGGAAAGGAGAGGTTGAGTGAGAGGCAGATGGATCTGATCTATAAAGGGTTGGAGAAAGAATGGCAAATGAGAGAGATGGATAGTTTCAAGCAAGCTCTGGTTATTTTGGGGTAAGATTGATATGATGATTGAGCTATTATTTCATGTTTTGATCGTTATTTTCATGTTTGTGATGTATTGTAGTTTAGGTGAGATGAGTGTGAACTATAGGAGCCTTCCCAAGGATCTCTGGTCGATGATGATGGATGATGTGAGAAAGAGGATGCAGAGTAAGATAAAGCCTGTGAATCTGTCCTCATTGTGTAAAGGTTGGAAGAGCATGGGATACAAGTGTAAGGATATGGATGAGAGGTTGAAGGAAGCAGTATTGAGAGCTGTAGTTGATCTATGTCGAGATGAGAGGAATGGGAGAGAAATAGCGAATGTGATATTATATTTAGGAGATATGGAAGCAGATTGGGAAGAGGATATGAAAGAGAAGCAGAAGGATATATTGGAAGGGATTGCAAAGGCTAGCAAGGGATTCAAAGCTCAAGGTCTGGCCAATACATTGCTAGGGTAAGAGGTTTTGTTTGATATGATTTGTATAGGATGGTTGTTGTTAATGTTATGATGTGATATAGATTGTCTAATATGAAAGCATCATGGAAGGGTATGAGTAGAGAAGTGCAGAATAGCTTATTGGTTGCTTTCGAAGCCAAATGCAAAGATATGAATGACCAAAATATTAGCAACACTCTCTACAGGTAAAGTATGAAAGCAATGTCATGTAGATAAGATCGAAGCTCTGAGTCAACATCTGTTCCAACTCACGTCGCTCAGATTCAAGTAATGAATGACTTGTGATGAGTCGACGAATATGAGAATCTTAGTGTGATAAGAGTATACTTCCTCCGATCAGCATAATGTTTGAAGAGTAGAAGGAGAAGGTGTCGAATGTAAATAGGATGGGAGGAAGTATGATATGAGATGATGTGATATGATGTTTGGCTTGGAGCTTCAGTGAAAGTAATGATATATGAATGTGTTGTTAGTCTAGGACAGCTGGGCTTGAGATGGAAAGATGTTCCAAGAGGCTTGAAGGAGAAGCTGTTAGATCATTTGTATCGCTTATTGCCTTCAGAGAAGTTCATCATAATTGCTTTGGATGGATGTATGAATGGACTAACAATAATGGAATATGATTGGAAGAAGGATGAGAAGCTTTATGAGAGAATATTGAGGAAGATAGAAGGATACTACTCAAACAAAGCAAAGATCAGTAAAATGAATCAACAAAGTGTTCCAAAGTTAGTTTATAGTCTAGGAGAGGGGAAGATGCAGTGGAAAGAGCTTAGAGTAGAGAGTAAGCAAGCTTTGATGAATGGGATGGAAGTTTACTGCAAAGGAGAGGATGTGGATACAAAGAAAGTGAGCAATATGATCTATGGGTAAGGGAAGACCGAGCATGCTCTTTCCCTCAATCTATGATATGCTAACTTTATCTATATCTATCTATGATATGATATTATTGTTATTGTATGTGCTGTTATTGTGTTGATGTGTATGATAGGTTAGAGAATATGGGAGCTACGATCTATAATATCCCTGCATTGATGAAAGAGCTATTAGAAGGTGCAGTGAGGAAGATAGGGAGGAAGAACTTCGATCCTCAGCATATCGCCAATATCATGTATAGCTTGAGTGGGATGCAATATTCATGGGAGACGGTAGGAGAGGAGACTCGAGAAGGATTGCTGCATATGATAAGACAATCATCGAGAGAGTTCAATGCTCAGGTAAGAGGAGAGTAGAAGAAGTATAAGATGATTGTAAAGATATGATGTTCGTTTCTGATATTAGGATCTATGCAACACCTGTTATAGTGTAGCAGTGATGATAAGAGATAATAGAGGAAATAGGAGAAGAGCTATTTCCTTCCTCTGCAAGAATGTCTTCTTCGAAGATACTATGAGATAGAGAAGAAGAGCAAAGGAGATGGAAAGGAAAAGGAAGGGGTATTCTCCTCAAAAGAAGAGTTGAGTCAGTTATCAGTGTATTTGAGCTGGTTAGAGACTTTACCTCCCGCCTCGTTATCCTCTCTCTTGCAATCCCTGCGACAAGACAAACTACCTGATATTGAATATCGTCGAATCATGCAGCCATCATCAACTCATAAGCGATTGTCGGATAGTTTGAGAGGATTATGGAGAGATATGATAGAGAAGGAGGTGAGGGAAGGGAAGATGTCAGAGGAGAAGAAGGAGAGGATGATGAGGGTGAAGATGGTGGATGAGTTTATTGGATTAAGTAGAAAGGTGTTTCCTATGGATATAGCAGTAGTTGAGGATGTAGTTGGGTTAGGAGGAGAGAAGGAGGAGAAGGTGTGGTTGTTTATAGAGATAGATGGTGACTATCATAAACATACAATGAGATCTAAAGAGATGAAGGATGGAAGTGTGAAGCCTGTAGGGAAGATCTTGGAGACGGTAGATCAATTGAAAGAGTATTTATATGGTGAGAAGTATAAGGGTGTACCTGTGAGAAGATATGATGTTAAAGGTATTGATAATCAAAGTGAGAGTGTAGTAAATGAAGTAGTGAAGGAGTTATGGAAGAAGGTAAGTATGTAGGTATTATTAATATGATGAGACTACTACTTCCAAACTGTGAGACACTAATTTGAGATTAAAATTTCATTTTTGATAACTGATAACGACGTTATGTGATTGGAACTGATAAATCTTTTACTTGATTTACTTGGTTGGAGAGAGAGAGCAACGGAGTGTATTGATTCGACTGTCCACCACTTCTGTAGAAAGAGGGTAGAACTAAGAGAGCAGATCCCAGAGAGGTCGTGAGTTCTCGCGCTATCAATCACTGACATTCTCTCTCAAATCAGCTCTCTCCTGAACCGTTTTTCTTCGCGAGGTACTTCGCTTCTTGGATCTGACGATCTTTCTCCTCAAAATACTATCTTAACGCTTCTTTCTCCTGCCGATCCTCTTCACTCGATCCCCACTGATGAGTATGTCACTAGTTCTCAATCTTTGCTCGTTAACAAGCAAAACATTTCACTGAGCAGAAATGAATACCCTGATAGTTAATTCACTCTTTAAGATGGAATAGATATGCCGAGCAAGATCTTCAGATTTCAAATCTTCAACTGAAGTTGAGAGTCGGAATAGATTCCGATCTTTGAACTTGTCGAGAAGGTTGAAGTGATATGCATTGTACAGTTGATAAGCATCTACAACTGCACTAAAGTAAGAGTATTATCGATTCGCCGATAATTGAAGCTTTTGATCTCTGGTTGATTTACGAGTGGTAAAACTTTGCAACGTACTGTCGGATACTTGATTTATTTGGTATGAAAAGACTTGTGATGAAGGTTGAGCAAAGAGATGGAATATGACACGAGGTGCTAAAATAAGTAAAGGCAAGTTCGGGTTAGTATGATCCGTACTTCCAATATGATGTTACCTTAACGCCGCTTCCTCTCCATGCGACAGTCATCACTGCTCGATAGCCGACTTGCTTGCTACTTTGGAAGTAGTTTGTTTGATGATTTATTTCCTTCCATGGCAGCGAAAAATTCACTCAGAAGTTAAGGTTGATTCCTCGCGTTCCGCCAACATCTCTCTTCGTTGTTTCCAGAGGCTTCCAAAAATTGTCGTAGTAATACTGTCAAAACTTTCGTGAGAAAATGAAATTTGACCTCTTACGCGAAAGAATCGCGTTTCGCGTGACTACATACAACTTCCTTTTTATAATACAGCACCACTACCGATTTACGCAGAACGCAGAACGCAGAACGCAGAACGCAGAAGGCGTTTGTGAAATTTGACGTGACACTAATAATAATTGCAAAACTTTGAAATAAAATGTTTCGTCACATCAAACAAATCAAAATATCTCACAATCTCTTCTTCATCTGTGGCCCAAGATATGGCTATAGACCTGAGGTTATTGGAAGTATTCGATTTTTTTCAGTTGAGAAAGGTGGGAAGACTGGAGAAGAAGGAAGTAAAAGAAGAGGAATTGACACTTGCAACAAGATCAGTTCGGATGACTCGTATGGACAAATCCAATATCAGAAGGAAGCAAGAACCAAAGACCTCGATGTCAAAACAAGTGTTTCTTCTTTCCAAAAGGGTTCTAAGGGAGTTGTGAGAAGAGATATCTCTTCTGACAGAAGATTGTCCTCCTCTATTGAGACGATATCTGACTTAACGAAGCTGTTGGGAAGTAACTCTTCGATTGATAGGCGTTTGAAGGATATGGTGAATGAGAGGTTATTAGTGTTTGCAGGATCTTCTCAATCGTTTGAGAATCATCAATACACGATAAGCTTGCTGCAAGGATTAGCGAGGAAAGACTTTACTGCCTTCAAGGACCGTGGTGTGAAGGAGTTCATCAACAGTGCTCTGAAGCATACTCTTCATTCCCAAGAACAGGATAAGGTAGTATTGGAGTTGTTGGCAGCATGTGCAAGGTTGAGCTATAGCATACCACTACCAGGTGCTGTGAATGAAGCGATGATGAAGGAGTTGGTATGCAAGATCAGCAACGAGTATCTAGCGAAAGACTTCTCATCATATAGTGAGTATTTCTATGTGTTAGGTAAGATGATGGTTCCTTGGAGGATTTTGCCATTAGAGAAGAGAAAGGGCTTGCTGTCTTGTCTGAAGCGATTTGGAGAAGTAGAGGATGGTGAGGTAGAGAGAGCAAGAGGAAGGTTGATCTATGGAGTAGATAGTCCTCTTATCCTAAAGCAGATTGTAGAAGATATGGATGAGGGAGTGAGAGAGTGTTATGAGAGGTTGTTGATGCGAGAGTTGGAGGGAAGATATAGTGAGAGAGGAAGTGGAGAGTTGAGAGGAGAGGATGAGAGAATGCCGGTAAGATGAGTATAGTGAGAGGGAGTAAGGTTGTTTGTAATGATATCGCTGTCGTTTGTGTTGTATCTTATATTGATAGATTGCTTCTGCGATATTATCTCAGCTGAGATCATTTTCAAAGTTGAGAGGAAAGGAAAGGTTGAGTGAGAAGCAGTTGGACCTGATCTATAAAGGGTTGGAGGAAGAATGGCAAATGAGAGAGATGGATAGTTTCAAGCAAGCTCTGGTTATTTTGAGGTAAGGCTGAAATGATGATTGAGGTATTTTGATCGCTTTTTCTAATGTTTGTGATGTATTGTAGTTTAGGTGAGATGAGTGTGAACTATAGGAGCCTTCCCAAAGATCTCTGGTCGATGATGATGAATGATGTGAGAAGGAAGATGCAGAGTAAGATAAAGCCTGTGAGTCTGTCATCGTTGTGTAAAGGTTGGAAGAGCATGGGATACAAGTGTAAGGATATGGATGAGGAGTTGAAGGAAGCAGTGTTGAGAGCTGTAGTCGATCTATGTCGAGATGAGAGGAATGGGAGACAAATAGCGAATGTGATATATTATCTAGGCGATATGGAAGCAGATTGGGGAAAAGATATGAAAGAGAAGCAGAAGGATATATTGGAAGGGATTGCAAAGGCTAGCAAGGGATTCAAAGCTCAAGAGCTTTCCAACGCATTGTTAGGGTAAGGTTTTGTTTGATATGATTTGTATAGGATGGTTGTTGTTCATGTTATTATTCTTATGGTGTGATATAGATTGTCTAATATGAAAGCATCGTGGAAGGGTATGAGTATAGAAGTGCAGAATAGCTTATTGGTTGCTATCGAAGCTAAATGCAAAGATATGAATAAACAAGACGTTAGCACCACTCTCTACAGGTAAAGTATGAAAGCAATGTCATATCGATAAGATTGAAGCTCTGAGCCATTATCTGCTCCAACTCACATAGCTCAGATTCAAGTAAGGAATGACTTGTGATGAGTCGAGGATATGAGAATCTTAGTGTGATAAGAGTATACTTCCTCCTATCGATTTTACTGTGTCAGCATAATGTTTGAAGAGTAGAAGGAGAAGGTGTCGAATGTAAATAGGATGGGAGGAAGTATGATATGAGATGATGTGATATGATGTTTGGCTCGGAGCTTCAGTGAAAGTAATGATATATGAATGTGTTGTTAGTCTAGGACAGCTGGGCTTGACATGGAAAGAAATGCCAAGAAGCTTGAAGGAGAGGTAATACCTGTATGAATGATTAACTCATATTAACTCATATTAACTCATATAGTACCTGATGTGAATGAGAAATGGTTATGGTTAGTGTCAGAGATTGATGAGTTTGCAGCGAGTGGTAAAGTATTAATCTTTGTTCTGAGTAAGAGTGATACTGAAGAATTAACATATAAACTAACAGAGTTCTTTCAAAGGCGTTCTTTCATATTGTGGTAGATTGTATTTCAATCAGAGCGAAGTAAAATAATGAATCGCTTTACTAAGAATGGGAGTGGAAGGAGTGACACCAGGCACTGCTTATACTCTACTTACACCAAAGGATTCGTCTTTTGCAGTAGACTTAGTTCAGAATCTTCGATTATCAGGTCAACCTATCGCAGAGGATCTTATACATCTTGCGATGAAAGATTCAAAGTGGAAATAAGATCCGTCATTTCCATCATCAAGGAGGTTTGGGTAGTGGTGCAGGTAGGTTCTCCTCCGCACCGAGGCATCAAGGGATGGGAGGTTCACTTTCTTCTTTTGCTGGTGTGAATCGAGCGATGACATCAGAGATGATGGCGAATGGCACCCAACAAGCGATGCAAATTAGCCTGCCACAAGGATTGATGCAAGCTTATCAAGAGAAGATAGAGAGTAGAAATATGAGTACATGTGAGGAAGAGCCGAAGAGAAAGAGTAGATTTAGTACAGGACCAGCTGCAACGCAACCAATTGCAGTCTCAAACCAACCTTTGACTGGTTTTGTTGCATCATCATTATCATCGAATCCCAGTACCCTCCACCAATCAAGCAATCCTTCAAATCCGAATAATCCCTTAATGAGAGATTTTGTCAAAGCGTCATCAAACTATTCAAGTCTATCTACATCTCTACAAATTCTTCGACAAATCAATAAAAGCAAGCTCGCAAAGAAAATCGTTGGGGTTGAAGGATAGCAGCAAAGAGGAATATTCGCTTGTCGCTTATTAGATTTCTTTCTTTGTACATAGTTTATATTAAAAGACAATAAGAACAAATACTTTGAGAGTGATCTTGTGTAACATTAATGTCCTATGCATATCTTATGCATAGAGTAGATTGATTTATGTATGCATAGCGCTAACTGCAAAACTTGAAAGAATATGTTTCGTCACATCAGACAAATCAAAATATCTCACAATCTCTTCTTCATCTGTGGCCCAAGATATGGCTATAGACCTGAGGTTATTGGAAGTATTCGATTTCTGTCAGTTGAGAAAGGTGGGAGGACTGGAGAAGAAGGAAGTAAAAGAAGAGGAATTGACACTTGCAACAAGATCAGTTCGGATGACTCGTATGGGCAACTTCAATATCAGAAGGAAGCAAGAACCAAGACGATATCTGACTTAGCGAAGCTGTTAGGAAATAACTCTTCGATTGATAGGCGTTTGAAGGATATGGTGAATGAGAGGTTATTAGTGTTTGCAGGATCTTCTCAATCGTTTGAGAATCATCAATACACGATAAGCTTGCTGCAAGAATTAGCGAGGAAAGACTTTACTGCCTTCAAGGACCGTGGTGTGAAGGAGTTCATCAACAGTGCTCTGAAGCATACTCTTCATTCCCAAGAACAGGATAAGGTAGTATTGGAGTTGTTGGCAGCATGTGCAAGGTTGAGCTATAGCATACCACTACCAGGTGCTGTGAATGAAGCGATGATGAAGGAGTTGGTATGCAAGATCAGCAACGAGTATCTAGCGAAAGACTTCTCATCATATAGTGAGTATTTCTATGTGTTAGGTAAGATGATGGTTCCTTGGAGGATTTTGCCATTAGAGAAGAGAAAGGGCTTGCTGTCTTGTCTGAAGCGATTTGGAGAAGTAGAGGATGGTGAGGTAGAGAGAGCAAGAGGAAGGTTGATCTATGGAGTAGATAGTCCTCTTATCCTAAAGCAGATTGTAGAAGATATGGATGAGGGAGTGAGAGAGTGTTATGAGAGGCTGTTGATGAGAGAGTTGGAGGGAAGATATAGTGAGAGAGGAAGTAGAGAGATGAGAGGAGAGGATGAGAGAATGCCGGTAAGATGAGTATAGTGAGAGGGAGTAAAGTTGTTTTAATGTTGTGTTGTGTTGTATTGCGTTGTATCTTATATTGATAGATTGCTTATGCGATATTATCTCAGCTGAGATCATTTTCAAAGTTGAGAGGAAAGGAGAGGTTGAGTGAGAGGCAGTTGGAACTGATCTATAAAGGGTTGGAGGAAGAATGGCAAATGAGAGAGATGGATAGTTTCAAGCAAGCTCTGGTTATTTTGAGGTAAGGCTAAAATGATAATTGACGTATTTTGATCACGTTTTCTAATCTTTGTGATGTATTGTAGTTTGGGTGAGATGAGTGTGAACTATAGGAGCCTTCCCAAGGATCTCTGGTCGATGATGATGAATGATGTAAGAAAGAAGATGCAGAGTAAGATAAAGCCTATGAGTCTGTCATCGTTGTGTAAAGGTTGGAAGAGCATGGGATACAAGTGTAAGGATATGGATGAGGAGTTGAAGGAAGCAGTGTTGAGAGCTGTAGTTGATCTATGTCGAGATGAGAGGAATGGGAGAGGAATAGCGAATGTGATATTATATTTAGGAGATATGGAAGCAGATTGGGGAAAAGATATGAAAGAGAAGCAGAAGGATATATTGGAAGGGATTGCAAAGGCTAGCAAGGGATTCAAAGCTCAAGAGCTTTCCAACGCATTGTTAGGGTAAGGTTTTGTTTGATATGATTTGTATAGGATGGTTGTTGTTCATGTTATTATTCTTATGGTGTGATATAGATTGTCTAATATGAAAGCATCGTGGAAGGGTATGAGTATAGAAGTGCAGAATAGCTTATTGGTTGCTATCGAAGCTAAATGCAAAGATATGAATAAACAAGACGTTAGCACCACTCTCTACAGGTAAAGTATGAAAGCAATGTCATATCGATAAGATTGAAGCTCTGAGCCATTATCTGCTCCAACTCACATAGCTCAGATTCAAGTAAGGAATGACTTGTGATGAGTCGAGGATATGAGAATCTTAGTGTGATAAGAGTATACTTCCTCCAATCAGCATAATGTTTGAAGAGTAGAAGGAGAAGGTGTCGAATGTAAATAGGATGGGAGGAAGTATGATGTGATATGATGTTTGGCTCGGAGCTTCAGTGAAAGTAATGATATATGAATGTGTTGTTAGTCTAGGACAGCTGGGCTTGACATGGAAAGATATTCCAAGAAGCTTGAAGGAGAAGCTGTTAGATCATTTGTATCGCTTATTGTCTTCAGAGAAATTCATCATAATTGCTTTAGATGGATGTATGAATGGACTCAATACTATGGGATATGATTGGAAGAAGGATGAGAGGCTTTATGAGAGTATTTTGAGGGAGATAGAAGGATATTACTCAAACAAAGCAAAGATCAGTAAAATGAATCAAGAGTGTCTTCCAAAGTTAGTTTATAGTCTAGGAGAAGGGAAGGTGCAGTGGAAAGAGCTTAGAGTAGAGAGCAAGCAAGCTTTGATGAATGGGATGGAAGTTTACTTCAAAGGAGAGGATGTGGATGCAAAGAAAGTGAGCAATATGATCTATGGGTAAGTGAAGACTGAGCATGCTCTTTCCCTCAATCTATGATATGCTAACTTTATCTATATCTATCTATGATATGATATGATTGTTATTGTATGTGCTGTTATTGTGTTGATGTGTATGATAGGTTAGGGAATATGGGAGCTACGATCTATAATATCCCTGCATTGATGAAAGAGCTATTAGAAGGTGCAGTGAGGAAGATAGGGAGGAAGAACTTCGATCCTCAGCATATCGCCAATATTATGTATAGCTTGAGTGAGATGCAATATTCCTGGGAGATGATAGGAGAAGAGACTCGAGAAGCATTGCTACATATGATAAGACAATCATC
>VKHI01000968.1:0-10351 GCA_015145745.1 Poterioochromonas sp. DS
TTTATAAAAACTTAGATTTAATTAAAAATTCTAATAATTAATTATTAGAATTTTTTTTATCATTATTTAAATCAAGATCTAAATATTCAGTTTCCTCTTTCGTTTTAGGAATATTAAAATTTTTAGATTGAGTTTCAATATTTTGATCTGAAGAACTTTTGTTATTATTTTTATTTTCAATAGATTCTTTATTTTTTTCTATATTATTTTCATCAGATAATTTTTCAAGAGGTTCTAATGACTCATATCTTAAAGAATCTAAGAAGATATCTAATAATTCTGTAAGTTTTTCATTTGTTGCTACGTTAGGAATTTTATTTCCAATATCATGTAACAAATCGTATAGAGGAGTTCTAATTAAAAGTAATTGATGAAATTTTTCTCTATATCTTGATGGTATACCTTTTAAGTGATCATAAATATCTTCTTTTACTATTTTTTCCATCCAAGAACAATTATATCCTAAGATAAAACGCCATATTTCTGATTTTTCGATATCAAGATTTTCATATACAATTTGTTTGGCTTCTTTCAGTGCTTTTTGATAGAAATTTTTGACTATATTACTACAATTTTTTGACGAAATCCATTTTTTCCAATTTATTTTATTATTTAATAATAAACCTATATTATCTTTCTTTATAAAAATAAAGAGTACACCTTTTATTACGTTTATTACATAATCGGGTTTAAGTATCAATGGATTTACTGTATAAAAAATACGAGTAAATATTGATTTATTTAAGAATAATCCACCATTATATGGAAAAATATTTTCCTTCAATGATAATTCAAATAACTTTTTTTCAAGATTTTCTTTAAATTTTTTGCGACTTTTTGTTTTTAATGACTTTAAATGTTCTAAATTTAAAAGTTTTGATAATATTTTATTTTTAGATAATATTCTAAAAATTTTATCTAATAGATTAATGCTATATATATAATAAGCAATCGCAGAAAAACTAAGAACTTGTAATATAATACGTGAAATTTTATTAAGTTTATTATATTTATTTTTTAAAAATCTAATGATATTATTAATAAAATTACCCAAACCTTTAATGATAATTTCAAATAAATCCTCTATTCTTTGTATCATTTTAATAATTGCTTGTAAGAGAATTATAAGCCAAGTCACCAATGCTCTAGCTTCAATATCTTTCCCTCCTCGCATCATATTAATAGAACTTAAAGATAATATATGAGAATAAGTTCTATTTTTAAAATCAATTAATTTAATATATTTTTCTCTACTTATGGTCTCCATAAACCTTATATTCTCACGAGTAAGAGACTGAGCTTTCAAAAATGAATCAAGAACTGGTTTTAATACTTTCTTATCTTCTATTGTTAAAAGCTTCCTTAATTTTCGGACTAATAATTTATCTTGAGATAAAAATAATAATTTTTCTAAATCTTCTACTTTTATATTATTTTTAATATCACTTTTAATAGTATTCGTAACTTCTTTAACTTTTTGTTTTTCTTTCTTTTTAGATTTATAAACAACTTCAGTTTTACTAATCATTTTGTTATATTCCACTGGTGTTCTTTGAAATCCCTTAGCGTTTGCTGTTGGTACTCCTAATTGTAATGAAACGCCTGCTACTAAAAGACTTGTTATACTTTTGTATAATTTCTTAAAATTTAAGTTAGTTTTTTTATCCATAGAATTTTTAATTAAATCTAAGTTTTTATAAATATATAAAAAAATTTAATTTTTGTCAAGGATTTAATTTTTGTCGATTGCAGATGGAGAGAATCGAACTCTCATGATATTTATCATTAGATTCTAAGTCTAATACGTCTACCAATTTCGCCACATCTGCTTTTTTATAATCTATTTTATAATAATATAATAACAAATAAAAATATAACATATTAATTATGAAACTTATTCTTACATTTGCTCCTGTTTTATTAGCAGCGTCTTGGGCGATTTATAATATATTCTTTTTAATTAAAAAAAGTATTCCAGGAAGTTAAAATATAAATAAAGTCT
Organism: Poterioochromonas sp. DS; assembly: GCA_015145745.1. NCBI lineage: Eukaryota > Synurophyceae > Ochromonadales > Ochromonadaceae > Poterioochromonas > Poterioochromonas sp. DS. The sequence goes on from VKHI01000968.1 coordinate 2,003, forward strand.
GAAAAATCAGACTTTATTTATAACAAAGATCTAAAATTTTATTATAATTTCTTAAAATAATGTCTGGATGAAGTAAATCCAGATTTGATTTTAATGAGAAGTACTTGTCAGAAGACAATAACTCACCAAAAACTCCATCATATGTATAAGAATTTTGTTCTATTTTATCATCAATATTTTCAAATGATCCAATTCTTAGTTTTATCCAATCAAAAAATTCTTTATTAGTTGTAATTAAAACACTATAAAAAGCACGAGACGAGTACTTTGTTGTTAATAATTCTTTTTGTTGTTTGAAAAAATTTGATTTTCTAAGTTTCTCATCTAATTTTGTAAGAAAATCAGGAGTTATTAATATCCAAAAATCTGAAAATCTTGATTTTGAAAGATAATGGCTTGCACGTTCTCTTAATACTTCCTCTATAATCTGATTTTCAAGCATTTCTTTTTGAGACATTACTAAATAGTAATACTTTGATTGCATAATAAATAGTTTTGATATTTAATAATAATTACCTTATTATTATAATAAAATATTTTTTATAGTTGTTTTGATCAATACATTTGGATATAATCTATAACAGATATTCACAAAAACTATAAGTAAAGAATTTATGAAATATGCTATAAGTCAAACATCAGGAAAACAGTTCTTTTTTAAACCAGGCCAATGGTATGATATTGATTTTATTAAAAATGGAAAAATTGGTGATTTTCTTTTTTTAACAAAAATATTAGCTTTTAAAAAAGAAAATAAAATTCAATTAGGGTATCCATTCTTAATAAAAAGTAAAATTTATGCAAAAATAATTCAACAAGTTAAAGGAAAAAAAATTACTGTATTAAAAACAAAACCAAAAAAGAAATATACCCGTACGAAAGGTCATCGACAACTTTATACACGTATTCAAATAGATCAATTTTAAATTAAGGAGGTAAAAAAATGGCACATAAAATGGGGGCAGGAAGCACAAAAAATACAAGGGATTCAGAATCTAAACGTTTAGGAATTAAACGATATGGAAATGAAGAAGTAAAAAAAGGATTTATTCTTGTTAGACAAAGAGGAACGAAGTTCAAACCCGGAACTAATGTTGGATGTGGTAGAGATCATACATTATATGCATTAGAAAATGGATTTGTTTCATTTACTAAAACAGGCTTTATAAATATTATTTCTGAAAAAAAATAAGAATATTCTTATTTTTTTTCGACATTTTAATTAAAAATATTTAATTTATTTTATTAATTCTTTTAATTTTCAACCAAAAAGCTACGGAGTCTGTTATTTTTTGAAAATAACCTGGAAATCTTGGAAAACGACCTTGCATTGCTTGAATATAAGAATATAAGTATATAAAAAAAAATACAAGAAAATAAATTGAAAAAAAAGTGAATAATAAAGATTTTGGTAAATAAGATCCTGCTTGAAAAACACTTAATTCCCTTGAAAAAAGAAGGTCCCAATAACATATCACTAGATTTTCAACCATTTCTAAAATAAAAAGAAAAAGAACATTGAATTTTACTAAAATAGAAAATTTTACTATTGGTTTATTTATAACAAATTCTAAAAGAAGTAAATAAATTACAAAAGTTTTCTCTGGACTTGATAATAATTTTAAAAAATTAGTTTCAAGAATTTGTTCTGAAAAAGGAATTATCTTATAAAAATAATTTGGTACAAATCCTAAAGAATTTTTTACAGAATACATTAAAACAATAAGAGCACAAATATAAATACAAGTTATTTGAATTTTTTCATAAATACTTTTATGTTTTCTACTTTCATTTTTAAAAAATTGAAAAATCTTTTTTACTAATTTTAAAAAGCTAGAGATTATAGGAAAATTTTTAAATTTTATTTTCATTATTAAAAGTTTATAATATTATTGTAAATAATAATTGTTATAACTATACTTTTAGTTACATTTTTGTTAATAATAACATAAAAAAAAAAAAGATAAAAATGAAAAATTTATTAAAAGAGATTAAAGAAAAAGAGAAAGATATTAAAAAATATTCCGAAGAAGAATTATTATCAAAAATAGAACTTGTCAAAAAAAATAAAAATAAAAATAATTCACTAATTACAGATTGGTTTGCTCTTGTTCAAGAAGTTTCTTTTAGAGAATTAGGTTTAAGACATTTTGATACTCAATTATTAGGGGGACTATTTTTAAACGAAGGTACAGTTGTTGAAATGAAAACTGGAGAAGGGAAAACATTAGTTTCAACATTACCTATCTCTTATAATGCATTAGATAAAAGAGGAACACATGTTGTTACCGTTAATGAATATCTTGCAGAAAGAGATCAAAAATGGATGGGAAAAATTTACAAAAAATTAACTCTGAGTTGTGGATTGGTAAAAAATAAACAGTCTTTATATCAAAAAAAAAAAAATTATAATTGTGATATAACTTATGTTACAAATTCTGAGCTTGTTTTTGATTATTTAAAAGATAGCTGTACATATAGAAAAGAAGAAATTAGACAACGACCATTATCGTTTTGTTTAGTTGATGAAATAGATTCTATATTAATAGATGAAGCTAGAACTCCATTAATATTATCTGATGAAACAGAGCGTGAAAATATACATAAGCTTTATATTGCTAAAGAAATTACTGAAAATTTACAAAAAAATATAGATTTTGAAATTGACGAAAAACGTCGAGATATCTCTTTAACAGAAAAAGGTTATAATTATCTTAAAGAAAAACTTGGAAAAACAACTCTTTATGATCCTAACGATCCATGGATTAATATACTTTTAAATGCTCTAAAAGCTGAATACTTATATAAACAAGATAAAGATTATATGGTTTCAGAAAACCAAATTCGTATTATAGATGAATTCAGTGGAAGAATTATGGAAGACAGAAGATGGGGGATGGGGCTTCATGATGCTGTTGAAATAAAAGAAAATGTACCTCTTGGAAAACCAACAAAAACAAAAGCATCCATTACTTATCCAAATTTTTTTAAATTATATCCTAAACTGTCAGGAATGACAGGAACAGCTCAAACAAATGAAAAAGAATTTAAAGATATTTATAATTTAGAGGTAATTGTTTTACCAACACATCAAACAGTAATAAGAAAAGATTTACCTGATTTGATTTATCAAAAAGATTTAAATAAATGGAAAGCTGTCTTAAAACAAGCAAAAGAATGTTTTAAAATAGGACAACCAATATTAATAGGAACATCCTCTATTGAAAAATCAGAATTTTTGTCTGAATTATTTAAAGAATCAAAAATTCCTCATCAATTATTAAATGCAAGGCCTGAAAATGTTAATCGTGAAAGTGAAATTGTTGCTCAAGCAGGAAAACTTCATGCAGTAACAATTGCAACAAATATGGCAGGACGTGGTACTGATATAATTCTTGGAGGAAATATAAATTTTGAAGTTAAACAAGAATTGTTAAAACTATTACTAGATAAAGAAAACAATAGTAATAAAAATACTTATAATTTTGAAATAAATAAAATATTCAATGAATATAAAGAAAACAGAACTTTATTAGAGGAAAACTTAAAAGGATTGCCTTATTCCCTAGAAGATGCAAAAGACTCATTAAAACAATTATATAATTTATTAAAAACTATAAAATTAATTAATTGGAAAAAAGATAATTTAGCTGTTAAAAATTTAGGAGGTTTATTTGTACTTGGAACTGAAAGACATGAGACAAGAAGAATAGATGATCAATTAAGAGGAAGAGCTGGTAGACAGGGTGATCCTGGTGTATCTCAATTTTATATTTCTTTAGATGATGACTTAATAAATATTTTCGGTGGAAATAGAATTAAGACAATTGTAGCTAAGATAATTGATAATCCTGATTTACCATTAGAATCAAAATTCTTAACAACAAGTATAGAAAAAGCACAAAAAAAAGTAGAATCATACAATTATGAGGTACGTAAAAATCTCTTAGAATATGACAAGATTATAAATATTCAAAGAAATCAACTTTATAAAATTCGTAATGAAATTCTTTTCCTAAAAAATCCTGCTAAAACTATCTTAAGACTTAATGAGTTTTATATAGATAAAAATTTATATAATTATTCTAAATCTCTTTTAAATAGAAAATTAGAAGCTTTATTTGAATCATATTGTAATTATTTTCTTTTTAAAAATAAAAGAAAATCAAAAAAAACTAGTTATTATAAAGAGTTATTAATCAGTCAAGACTTAAAAATAGGACAAGCTAATTTTTATAAATTAAATTATTTTGCAAATCAGAATTATAAATTTCTTTTAGAATTTATTGATGAATATTGGAGACAACATATTGAAAGAATGACCTTTGTTAAAGATACAATCAATTTAAGAGCGTATGGGCAAGAGAACCCTCTTTTAGAATATAATGAAGAAGCAATTGAAGCATTTAATTATATGTTAATAGAAATTCGTTTATGTATGCTATACTATTTTATAAATAATAAATTTCTTTAAAAAAAATATGTCAAAAAGTACATTAAATGGAAGTAAAAGAAAAGCAATTAAAATTTCAGGTTTTAGAGCGCGCTTATCAACAAAATCAGGTCAAAAAATTTTAAAACGTAGAAGAGCTAAAGGACGTTGGAAATTAACTATTTAAAATGATAAATTTACAAATAAAAAACATTTTTAAATTTTTTAGTAATTTAAAATTTTCTATAGCAATTCTTATTTTAATTGCAATAATTATATCTTTTGGCTCTTTTATTGAACAAGATGAAACTATAGTATTTTATAAAAATAATTATTCATCAATAAATCCAATATTTGGATTTATTGATTATAATTTTATTTTAAACCTAGGTTTAAACCACATTTATACTACGTGGTGGTTTGTTTTTTTTTTAATAATATTCGGATTTAGTTTATTTAGTTGTACAATAACAAGACAATTTCCATTATTAACAAATTCAAAAAAATATTTTTTTAAAAATAAAAATATTTCTTTATTACCTTTGTTTACAAAAACAAAAAACTATTATTATTTAAATGAATTTTTAATTATTAAACTAAATACAATTTTTTTTTATATTTATCAAAAAAAGAATTTAATTTATAGTTATAAAGGTTTATTAGGAAGAATAAGCCCTATTTTAGTACATATAAGTCTAATATGTATTTTAATAGGATCTTTTTTCGGTGCATTTCAAGAATTTAAAGCTCAAGAAGTTATTGCTAAAGGTGAAATTTTTCATATTCAAAATATAATTAAAATAGGAAGTCTATCAAAGATAAATTCTGTTAATATAAGAGTAAATGATTTTTGGACACAATATAAAAAAAAGAATATAAATCAATTTTATTCAAATTTATCTATTTTAGATAATTTAGGAAATGAAATTTCAAATAAAACAATATCTGTAAATAATCCTTTAAAGTATAAAAATATAGACTTTTATCAAAGTGATTGGAATTTAATAGGAATAAGAACAAAACTAAAAAACAATACAAATATAAAAGAATACTCCTTTTTTAATGTTAAAAAAGATAAAAAAATTTGGATAACTTGGATAAATTTAGATAATAAAATTTATAGTTTATTATTTGATCAATTAGAGGAAAGTTTATTTATTTATGATGAAAACGGTAATTTTATAAAAAAACAATATTTAAAAGATAAAACAAATCCTTTACTATTAGAACTTCTTACTTCAACAGGTATTTTAATAAAAAGTGATTTAAGTATTCCAATTCTTTATTTTGGTTTTGGTCTTTTAATTATAACAACATTATTAAGTTGTATACCATATAATCAAATATGGATATCATCAACAAAAAAAAGTATCTGGATTGGGTCAAAAACAAATAGAGGTTTTCTTAATTTAGAATTAGAATTTGAAAATTTTTTAAGAAATATTGAACAAGTAAATAAACTAAAAAAAATAAAAATTAAAAAAAAAATTACAAATTAAAAAAATTTTTAATTTGTAATTTTACCCAATTAACCTACAATAACAGGAGCTGCTACTGCTAAATCTAATGGGAAATTGTGAGCATTACGTTCATGCATTACTTCAATACCTAAGTTTGCACGATTTAAAACATCAGCCCATGTATTAATTACACGCCCTTGACTGTCAACAATAGATTGATTAAAGTTAAAACCATTTAAGTTAAATGCCATAGTACTAATTCCTAAAGCAGTAAACCAAATACCTACTACAGGCCATGCAGCTAAAAAGAAATGTAATGCACGAGAATTATTAAAACTTGCATATTGGAATATTAAACGTCCAAAATAACCATGTGCAGCAACAATATTATATGTTTCTTCTTCTTGTCCAAATTTATAACCATAATTTGGAGATTCCACTTCAGATGTTTCACGAATAATAGATGATGTAACTAAAGATCCATGCATTGCAGAAAATAAAGATCCACCAAATACACCAAATACACCTAACATATGGAATGGATGCATTACAATATTATGTTCAGCTTGGAATACTAACATAAAATTAAAAGTACCAGAAATACCTAATGGCATTCCATCAGAAAAACTTCCTTGTCCAATAGGATATATTAAAAAAACAGCAGTAGCTGCTGCTACAGGAGCTGAAAAAGCAACAAAAATCCATGGACGCATACCAAGACGGAAGCTTAATTCCCACTCACGCCCTAAATAACAAGCAACACCTAATAAAAAGTGTAAAACAATTAGTTCATAAGGACCACCATTGTATAACCACTCATCAATAGAAGCAGCTTCCCAAATAGGATAAAAGTGAATACCAATTGCATTTGATGTAGGTATTATAGACCCTGTGATAATATTATTTCCATACATTAACCCTCCGGCAACAGGCTCACGAATACCATCTATATCAACTGGCGGAGCAGCGATAAATGCGATAATAAAACATGATGTAGCAGTTAATAATAATGGAATCATAGCAACACCAAACCAACCTATATATAATCTATTTTCTAAACTTGTAATCCAAGAACAAAAACGTTCCCAGACATTTTGATTTTGATATTTTTGTAATGTAGCTGTCATATTTCGTCCCCTCTTCCAAATAATATAGTATGTTATTTTTAGAATAAATTTCCACTATTAATAATAAAAATTTTTTTAGTTCTTATAATTATTATTTTTATAATAAAGAGATAAAGATTATAAAAATTAATAAAGAATATGAGTCATACTGTAAAAATATATGATACTTGCATTGGGTGTACTCAATGTGTAAGGGCTTGTCCAACTGATGTTTTAGAAATGGTTATTTGGGAAGAATCTCGTGCCGGTCAAATAGCATCTGCTCCAAGAACAGAAGATTGTGTTGGATGTAAAAGATGTGAAAGTGCTTGTCCTACAGATTTTTTAAGTATACGTGTATATTTAGGTTCTGAAACATCAAAAAGTATGGGGTTAGCTTATTAATTTAGTTAAAATAATGTATAGATTTATTAATAAATCTATACATTATAATTAGAAAATCCATCCATAACTATGTAAACCTTTGCCTAAAAAATTAACACCTAGATAACATACCCAAAGAATTAAAAAACCAAAGGTAGCTAAAATAGAAGCACTTTTTGGATTCCAACCTTTTACTAATCTAGAATGTAAATAAGAAGCAAAAACCAACCAGGTAATTAAAGCCCAAGTTTCCTTAGGGTCCCAACTCCAGTATGATCCCCAGGCTTCATTAGCCCAAACAGCACCAGATAAAATACCCAGAGTTAAGAAAGGAAAACCAAAACAAATTATTCTATAACTCCATAAATCTAAAATTTCTAAAATAAAATTATTTTTTTGTTTAAACATTAAAAAAAATAAGTAAATAATAGATAAAAGAGAACCTATAATTAATAATGCATAACTTAACATCATCATACTAACATGCATCATTAACCAGTTTGATTGTAATGAAGGTACTAAAGATAAAGATTTTTGCATATCTATTGGTAACGTTAAACTTGCAAAAAAAGATAAGAAAAAAATAACCGGTAGTATAATAGAACCAATTAACCTACTTTTTGTTTTATATTCTAATAAGATTAAAAAAAAAGAAATTGACCATGCTAAAAAAATCAGGGATTCATATAAATTACTTAAAGGAAAATAACCATTTTTTAACCAACGTATACATAAAGTTGCACCAAAAAATAAATTACTTAAAAAAATAAGGATTTTAGAAATTAAATTAATAATTTTATTATTTACAATAGATAAGCTAATCCAATATAAGATCATTGCAAAAAATAAAAAAAAAGAGGAAAAAAGAGGTAACAGATAATCATTAATAAAATACATAATAAAATTGTTAAATAATATATATATATATTATTTAACAATTTTATTATGTATTTTATTAACTTTTTAT
>VKHI01000969.1:0-10350 GCA_015145745.1 Poterioochromonas sp. DS
ACATATCAGATAAGATTGATGCCACTGAGCAGAAACTACAACAAAAGCAAGAGAAGACTGATCAAAGCTCTTCCTCTTCTGCAACCATCACGAGAGCTTCGATAGAGGCACTGGTAAGCAATGAATCTCTGTTATCTACTCATATTCAGCTAAGATTGCTTATCGAATCTATTGTTGTTATGATAATAGGGTCCATCGATTGTGAACGTGTTGGATGGTCTCGGCTTATCGAAGCCTCTAAAGCGATTATCTATGAACATCTCAGAGCTTTCAGGCGGATGGAGAATGCGTGCAGCTTTAGCACAATGTCTGTGCCACTTATCGGATGTTGATGTCTTGCTACTCGACGAGCCTACGAATCACTGTAAGTCACCTCTATGAGTCTCTGTTGCTGTGTTATCTTTAGCTGTTTCATGACAGTGGATCTGCCAACCATCGCCTGGCTGCAAGACTTCCTTGTTGAGACTAATCTTATCATCTTGCTTGTATCACACGATCGGTAAGCGAAGTCACTGTGTATCTTTCTTGGCCTTTGTAAAGCATGATGGAATAGATCCTTCCTCGATGCTGTAGCCACTGACATCATAGAAATGAAGAATCAAAGTCTGGAGTATTTCGCAGGTGGATATGAAGATTGGATGATTCATATGGAAGAGATGGCAGCGAGAAAGGCGAATCTGGTGGATGCTCGAGTGCGGAAAGAGACTCACATCAAACAAACCATTGAGGCAGCACATGCGAGAGGTGATGATAAGACAGCGAAGGCGAAACAAAAGAAGTTAGAGCGAGCAGGCTTTACTCGAGGTATTGATGGACATCGCTACAAGAACTTCTCATGGAAGAAGCTGGTATGATATTTCTCTGATAACCCTTAATGTTAATGACAGTGCTGATATTAATAGGATATGAAAAATCTTCACTTGGCTGAGAAGGTTGATTTAGAACCTGAGAAAGACTTCCGTTATGCGAAGTTTAAATATCCTATTGCTGATGCTGCTTCACTACGGTTACCAACTGATACTTCACCACTATTAACTTTAGAGAAATGCTCCATTACCTATGATAAGAAACCAAAGAATGTGTTAGACAATGTCACGTTACAGCTTCATTTGAAGAGTCGTGTGGGTATTATAGGTCGTAATGGACGTGGTAAAACAACATTATTGCAAGCATTATGCTATGGTGAATCATTAGGTGTTGTGAAGATACCACATGATCCTTCTTCTACCTTAACGATAGTGAAGGGACAAGTCTGGAAGCATCATAACCTAAGAATCGGTATCGTAGCACAGCATCAGATTGATTTATTATCCAATCATTTGTATGAAACTCCTCTCTCTTATGTGCAAAGAATCATCGCAACATCAGTGGCAACACAACCTTATCTCGCAGGATATTATAAGACTGATCTAGAGATACGAGCACATTTAGGAGCATTTGGATTATCAGGGAATCTCGCATTGCAACAGATTGGATCATTATCAGGAGGTCAGAAGGCTAGACTATCCTTTGCTATAGTTTGTCTTTGTCGACCCCATTTGTTATTCCTTGACGAACCATCGAATCACTTGTCGATGGATTCAATAGAATCATTGATTACTGCTTGTCAAGAGTTTACAGGAGGTGTTGTGATTATCTCTCATAATCGATATCTCATATCTCGTATTTGTAATGAGGTATGGCTGGTGGATAAGAACACAGTGGCAGTGAGGAAGCCTTTAGTGACGGATGAAGGGAATGAGAAGAAGAAAGGTGGAGGAGGAAGTAGAGACAGTGATAGTGACGGGGAAGGAGGAAGTGGATTGAGTCCCTTTGATGAGTTGTTAGATGAATGCATTCAGCAAATATTGGCGAGTGCATAGTGTTTAGTGTTTAGTGTTTGACTTGAGTGGAAAGGATATACTATGTGAGTTGATGCAAGTCTTCTCTTATATTGCTTTTTGTTTTCGAATTACTCTGATCGATCGTCCACTGATCATTCTATATATTGTTCGACTGTAGTGATTCTATAGTTTTGTAGTTATAGTTATAGTTGTAGTTATACCTTAGAGTTGTAGTTGGTGGTTGGAGTTATAGTCAAAGTTGTAGTCCATTTTTCTTCTTCAACTTCGATAAGCTCAATAAAATACACGCAATGGTAGAAAATTATTGGTTTACAAAACTCAAAAATTTTCATTGATTTTCATCTTCATTTCACCAATGCTTATACAAAGTGCAGCAACTGGAAATTTTCACCAATCTGGACAACTTCTATAGAAAGGCTACTACTAAAATAATTGAGTGGGTTTTATTTTTCTGAATATGTGTGGTCATATGATTATTTCATCTGAATGATGGAGTAAGAAAAATGAAAAGCAATAAAAAGAAATAAATTCTATAAATCTAGGAGGATAAAATCAAAATATTGATGAGAAAAACAAAAATGAAAAATAAAAAAAGTAAAAACAATTTCATGAAAGAAGAAACAAACATCAACTTACTTCGTCTTCCATCGTAAAGTGGAGAAGACGAAGGGCTACTGAGTGATGATTTGAAGGGATACTGAATTGATTTGACTTCGAAAAAAAACTTCTGAAGTAATTCTGCTTTCAAAATCAATTTAGACACAGAACTCAATCGAATTGAATCTTCAAAGAATCTCAGCATGTCATTTGAACACAGACATGAAGGTATTTACTAAAAATCTTACAAAAATAATTTGTGCCCTCCACCTAACATAGAGACATCTTTGATTCCTTCGCAATAACCCAAGGTTAATGTATGTACTCCACCCAGCATCGAGACATCTTTAATTTCACAATAACTCAAATCCAATGAATACACTTTGCCGAGCATAGCGAAATCTTTAATTCCCGAACAATGAGTCAAATCTAAAGTATGTACTCTACCCAGCATAGAGACATCTGTAATTTCCGCACAATAACTCAAGTTTAATGTATGTACATTAGCCAACGCAGACACATCTTTAATCTTTGTACTATGTACTCCACCCAGCAGAGACATCCATAATTTCGCAATAACCCAAATTCAATTTATGTACTTTGCCTTTGCGAGCATAGAGAGATCTTTGATTTCTTCAAAGCTACCCAATCTCAAGCTATGTACACCACCCAACATAGAGAAGTCTTTAATCTTGTCAGAACCACTCAGATTTAATGTATGTACTCCACCCAGCATAGAGACATCTTTAATTCTGGGACAACCACCCATAATGTATGTACTCTACCCAGCATAGAGACATCTTTAATCATTACACAAAGACTCAGATTTAATGTATGTACATTAGCCAGTGCAGATACATCTTTACTTCCGTTGCAACTACTCAAATTTAATGTATGCACTTTACTAAACATCTAACTAATTTGTTTACAACGATTCAAATTTAAAGATATTCTTCTTGGATCAAATCTTAATCTAAAACTTAATTCCTTCACATATTTGAAAGATATTTGCTCCTTTAATTTCATAAGATAGTTTAGTTGAGAGAAATATGTTGAACATAATCTTAAGTCTCGAATATCAATATATAATTCCAATAAAATTAATACATCACTTGGAAGTTTTGTCAAGATTAAACTATCCTCTACTACAGATTTCAATAATTTTAGTTCCATTTTACTACATAACACCAGTTGTTAGACTTATTTTTAAAGAAGTCTTAGCTATAGATTGACGGTTAAATCCAACTGTGTTTTATTGAAATAAATCTTTTCTGCCGTGGTATGGGCAATTTCGGGCAGGAACTGGCCCAATTATTCAATCAAAGTTTGATTGAGGATATGAAATGTGAAAGTTTGTGTGGAATGACTTCTCAAGATGCTTTTTTTTCATTTTGCCTCACCACTGAGTGTCTATTCCTTAGGATTATTATTACTATCTTAGAAGTCAAAGAGAGTCTTACCTTAAAATCGATTACCATGAGTGTGGAGTTGGCATATTCGAAGGTGCCAATAGGTCCTGCTGAGGAGAAGAGCAACCAAAATGAGGACTTTCCTCCAAGTCCTCGCAAAGATCCGCCAGCATTAGCGTCAACAACGCCAATGAATCCTGATCAACCAACCCTTATGGCTCCTCCCACAGCTGCAGATATACGATTAACTGAATTGAAGAAGGTCTTGAAGACGATAATCGAAAGCAATGCTTGGTCTGCAATGATGGCAATTGTCACGATTTGGACACTGTTTCAAACAGATATAAAGTATTCTGCCACAAACAAAGATGCTGATTTAGGATTTGAAGTGGTGATTTCCATCTTCTTCTTTCTCTTTATTCTCGAGATTATTGCGCAATGTATTTACAAGGAGGACTACTTCAACATTCCCGCTTGGGCGGCAGAACCCGGTGAAACCTTTTACCAGACTTGGCAAAGACGTTTATCGATCGGGAGCTTTTATTTTTGGATGGATTTTATTGCAACAGGTACTTTGGTCCTCGATATGAAATGGATCATAGGTCAGGCTGGCATTAATTCAATCAATGGTGGTGGTGATCAATCAGCCCAAGGAAGTAGTGCTGCGAAGACTGGCGCAAGATTAGGGAGGTTGATTCGCTTAGTGAGAATGGTTCGATTGACGCGATTGGCAAAGCTGTACAAGTATGCCATGGCAGCAATCCAAGGGAAAGAGATCGAGAAAGAAGATGCTGAAAGTCGAGTTGGTGCAGCCATGGCGGAGTTAACTAATCGCAGGTATGCATTGATTGTGATCTTTTTACTATTTTCTTACTATTTGCGCTGTAGAGTGTTGATTCTCATTCTTCTGATGTTGATCATCATCCCTCTCCTCAATATTAATGATCCTGATGTTAGTTTAAGCCTTGGGGTGCAATTAGTCCATAAACTTGCCCAACTTAATGCCAGCGATCCTACAACCTATCAATCAGGTTTAATTCTTGCCTGTAGTACAGTAATTGATCAACTTCCTGTGGTGTCGATTATATTTAACGACAATTATAATTACTTCCTCGATCAGTCACTTATATCAGATTTACGCCCCGACGAACAATTAACCTACTATTACAACACCAATGGTACCAGTACCTCGATCACCTATGACCAAAGATCAAACTCCATCAATTCTGCTTTGTTTTCCATCTACACAACCCTTTTTATCATCGTCATCTTAATTGGCGGAATTTATTCTTTTACCTTAGATGTCCAGAATCTTGTCATTACTCCTATCGAGAAGCTTGTGGCTTTGGTGAAGAAGATCGCTCAGAATCCTCTGGGAGTAGAGTACAAGATGATGGGAGAGGATGAAGGATTCAAAGATGGGATGGAAACCACTGTTTTACTTACCACCATCACCAAGATCGGAGGATTGATGCGAGTAGGGTTCGGAGAAGCAGGAGCAGCGATCATCGCGAAGAACCTGCAAGAATCGACGAATGGGAAGCTGAATTTGCTGGGGTCAGGCACACTGATCTATTCGATCTTCGGGTTTTGCGATGTGCGACAGTTCACAGACACGACGGAATGTCTGCAAGAAGAAGTGATGTTGTTTGTGAATCGCATCGCTCATATCTTGCACAGCATCGTGGTGCAATGCTCAGGAGCAGCGAATAAGAACATCGGAGACGCGTTCTTGTTGACGTGGAAGATCGATGAGAAGGCGACGAAGGAGCAGAAGGCATTGTTGGCAGATCAGGCGTTGTTGACGTTTTGCAAGGCATTGATCGAGCTGGCGAGACATCAGGAGTTCATCTGCAACTTCTCGGTGGCGGCGACAGGGAGATTGTTCAAGCGGTTTCCAGACTACAAAGTGCGGATAGGGTCAGGTCTGCATGTGGGGTGGGCCATCGAAGGAGCGATCGGCAGCAATCGCAAGATCGATGCTTCGTACATCTCACCTCATGTGTCAACGACGGAGTTCTTGGAGTCGTCGACGAAGGAATATGGGGTGTCGTTGTTGATGTCAGAGCCTTTCTATCGCTTGTTATCTCCTGCAGCGAGCAGATTCGTGCGACAAGTAGATCGCATTCGCAGATCCCCAGAGGAGGGTCCAATGGGATTGTATACCTATGACAGCGACTTGAGCATCGATTGGAATGATCCTTTTAGAAAGAAGACGATTTCTAAAGCTGATAACTCGACATCTGGTGCAGCCGTGGGTGGAGGCGGAACTTTGAAAGCTCGCTTGCAGAATGTCGTTCGTCGCACAACAATTATGACAGCAGTGGAGAGAACCCAGTTATTGAACGCTTCTTTGGCCCCAATCAGCGAGCACTCTGGCAGCTTTTCTATTAGTACTGTCAATGCACCGGTGCGAAGAAAGTCGAGAGACTCTTCAGGTGATTTTAAGCGTGAGAGTCGTCGCAGATCTGTCTTAGCTCCAATGGTGTCAGCACTCGAAGAAGTTGATGAAGAGAATGCTGATGAAGCTGAAGCTGCAGCACAAAATCGGTTAGAACAAGCGAAACAAACTCCAATTATTAAATTGTCGCCGTATAACCAAAACATTTGGGTAGAAGATCAAGATCTCATCGATTTAAGACATCGAGTGAACGATTCTTTTCGATCTATTTGGGCCGAAGCTATGGATGCCTTCATTCGAGGTGATTGGACATTTGCTAAGGAAAAATTCCAAGAGACTCTGCGTCTTTCGAAGAAAAGAGATGTACCATCAAAGAGAATGTTGGAATATCTAAAGGAACATCAAGATAATGCCCCTGATGATTGGAATGGCTATTGCGATCACTCTGGTGCTGGAGGGCATTAAGCATTTACTGCCTCCCAGATTTCTAGATGACGCATCATTCGTCAATCCAATGGAATTATTGGTTATTTGGGTTTTGTTTATTAAAGTTTTCTTGGTTTCTTTTGAGTTTAATTTCGCAATTGTCATCAAATAACTCTTTCAATTCATCATCTCATCATCGGATTTGTGAATTCTTTATCATAGCATTGTGTGATCTTCTTTTGCATTATGTGACTTCCTCCAATAACAGCATGTGTATGTCAGACGATTGATTATACATTTTTTATGTTTACTTGACAATGATAAATACCACTTAGATCACAGTCTTTGTCGAATTAGAATCTCTCGGAGCATTTTTTATCATAACATCATGGTTCAAGTAGCTATCATTTTATTGTTTTTAATTTTAAACTCGACTTTCTCTGAAATCGATTATTCAAGAACTTCCATTTCGTGCACTTGTGTACAAAATGGAAAATAGCGCATAGATTTCATCTTTATTTTTATTAGACTAAAGTTACTCGATGATAGTTATTACTATTTTAAGAAGTAGAAGAAGATCAAATCAAATCACTTCATTTCATTTCACACACAGTCAAAGTCTATGAAACTAGCAGTTGTTAATAGAGAGGAGATTCGTCGGATTTGCGATATGTTCAAGACCACAATATACAACACCCATAGAGTAAATAAAATAGACTAGAGTCGATTCAACAACACAATATCTATCCATAGTTAATAGAGAGGGGATTCATCGTCGGATTTGTGCTCAATATCACAATATACGACTTTCACAGCGTAATTGAATCTATTTAAAAGGAATAGAAGCTATTATCAGTCTTCTGAAAGGAGATCTACAAGAAGAAAGTGAAAATTTATAAATATAACAATAATTGAAGGAATGGAGAGGTAAGTAACTTACCTAAACTATTCTAAACTAATGCATCTCCACAATCAGATCTCGTCCTGGATATTCCTGAGCACCAAGAGCGTGATTGCGAGGCAGTATTCAGGGAAGGATCTTCTGAACTACTTGTCTGTTGAGATAAGAGCGTAAATTTTCCATCTTCCTCTTCCTCGCTGCTGAAAGAGTCCATTGTATCACTATCGCCACTCAAATCATATTCATTACTGGTCGGAAATAAATCAAGGAATCGTTTGGAATCTAAAGAGGAGGAAGATGATAAAGAATCAAAAGTACTGCTTTTACTATCTACGTCAGACTCTTCTATTGGAACTTCATACAAGATACTTAATCGCCTTGAACTCTTAATAGAAGGTAAGCTAGAAGGTTCTGACGAGCTGCTATCTTGATCGTCCCCTCCTTCGGACGCAAATTTAATCTGATGACTGTTAAGAGGAGATTGTACCTTGAGGACTGCAGATAACCTTCGCAGGATTTTAGTTGCAGCATTCACCTTATTGTTGTGATCGTAAGATGTCCGCTTGAATGACATTTGACCAAAGAAGATGCTCAAAATAACTAGCGCACCAAAGCCAACCATCGTACCCATTTCTGTTGGAGTGAACTGTGCCTTACTGCCTTTCTTTGAGGAGGAAGACGACGAGGAAGAAGAAGTGGAAGAGAAGTAATAATTGTCGTCAGTCAAGTCGCTAATTGTATTGAGGTTCTTCATCACTATTGTCTGTTGATAGGGAGGAAGGATGAGTGTTAATGGGTTGGTGCTGTATGAGACATCCTGCAGACCAGTAACATACGAATCTTGTCGAAAGTCGAGGACATCATCGGTCGGATCAAAGAAGCTAATAATCAGAGAATTAATATTCACTGCTTCTATCACATAAATACTCTTTCCTTCCTTCCCCTTTCCCCCTTCAATAACGACACTTCCTTTCGCGTTTATCTGATAAACCACATCACCGCCTGTCTGAGTATAGCTTCCATTAACAGTAATGAGCGTCACAGGCAATGGCGAGGACGAAGCATTTACGGATTGAGGTTTAATGGTGGAAGGTTTAATAGAAGGGAGATAAGAAGGTTTGAAGGAAGGAGAGTTCGTTTTGGTTGGTTGTCTCAGAGAAATGGTCGGTTTAATAGAGGGCGATCTGGTCGGAGACAATGAAGGCTTGTTAAATGTTGGTTTGAGTGATTTCTGCACTTTAACAGTCGATGATATCGAGGGCACTGTCGACTGGTAGGAGGTTGGAGGGAATGAACTATCAGGAGATTGCGATGGGATAGTTTGTGTGGGACGGGGGGATAGAGAAGGACGGTTAGTTGGAAAGAAAAAGATCGTCGGTGATAGCGAAGGAGTGGAAGTCGGGAATGAGCTTGGGGAAGAAGTAATTCTTCCTGGGAATTGCAGTAAATAGGAGTTTGAATCTTGTTGCCAGTCATAATAACTGCTGACAAGGATATCTGATAACCCATCGCCATTGACATCACCAGGACCAGCGACCATAAATCCACCTCCAATAATCGTAAACCCATCGTCTCCTTCCCTCATTGTCTCAAGACTCAACTGACTTAATGTCGAATTTCCACTCTTGCGTCCATACACGACATAACTTCTTTGAGTAACATAGCCACCTTCGTATGGAACACTTCCAATGATAATGTCTGCAAAACCATCTCCATTGAAATCACCTAGCCCATCAATTGAAAAGCCAGCAAACAGATTCCACGCGGCGGTGACACTGAAATAATCAGAAGTATTCAGAGCATCCATTCTCAAGTCTTCATTAATAGCCGATCTACCGTAGATCACATAAATCACCCCTGCTAAACCAATTTGCGAGTTAGCAAGTCTCGCGCTAATTACGTAATCCTCAAATCCGTCATTGTTAAAATCTCCTCCTGCTGCCACTGCAATTCCAAAATCTTGGTGAAGTTTCCCTCCGATGATTCTAAATCCATCCATTGCTGTCATTTTCGTAACATTAAAGAGTTGTGGGAAGCTTTCACTGCCATACAAAACATACACAGTCTTACTATTCAAAGCAGATATCATTACTTCATTGGTTCCATCATGATTTAGATCTCCCAAGGCAGCAATAGACCAACCGAAGTACTCATTCGAGCTAGCACCAACAATTAGGAAAGAAGGTTGCTGCGATTTGAAGGAATCGAATGAGAAGGATTGGTGTGATGTACCGAGGAACACTTGACAACGTGATTCCAATGGATTAGCAACTATTGTATCTTGCAATCCATCATGATTGAAATCATCGACACTGGCCACAATATAACTAACATTCGCTTGTTTAAGCATCGAGCCGACTTTAAAATAGGGCAAAGCGGTAACAGTGGAGAGGTCAATGGATTGATAGCCTTTCATTCCTCCTGCGATCACAAACGCGGAGCTCACTGATCTATATTGCACATTCTTTAGAGAGGCACCAGCAGCTGACTGCAGCGAATAGCCTCCTAATGCGAAGATCATACTCTTCCACAGATAAACCGATCTAGGGCGACTGGAAGGAGAAGAGGTTGGGGATACAAACGAGAGATCCGTTTGGCAGCTAGGATGGGAAGAAGGAAAGCCAGACGGTAGACTAGAGGGATAAAAGGTTGGAAGACCAGATGGCTGGGACGAGGGAATAAACGATGGAATCGTCGAGGGCTGTGCCGATGGTTGAGTGGTCGGTTGAGAAGACGGCTGCGCCGAGGGCCGAGCGGACGGTTGAGCGGATG
>VKHI01000970.1:0-10330 GCA_015145745.1 Poterioochromonas sp. DS
GAGGAAAATGAGAAAACATATATCTTTACATGACAGTTATGGACTGTTCATACAAAGGCTTTCTTTCAAGAAAGCCAATGCTCGATCAATTGTGAGGGCAACATCATATGCTGGATCATCATATGTGGACAGTTGATCAGGATGAGTCACACAAAGGGCTGTAACTTCGCTGGAAGATTTATATGATGCGTAGCTTACACGAGATTTATCTGATGAAGAACAACAGGAATCTGTCTCACTAGAGAAAGAAGATAATGAGGCTTGACTCGCATTCAAAACTATTGGAGTAGTGGACGATTCTACAAATAATCAGCGATGATGGCTCTGTATGCGCCCAGGCAAGCCTTCAGACATGCAGACCTGGCAAGTGAAAAACGGGTAATACGATCAGGTTGACGAATGATGAATATGATCGTGATCTAGACAGTAACGAATAGTCCAATCAGTAGATTCTTGATTTTTCACTGGATTTGAATGTTTTATTGGTAGATAAATCAAAGTTTAAAATCTATTTAAAAACCGTTTCAAATCAGCAACTTTCAATCTTCAAAAATGATTTTCTTACCTAATAGGACGTTAATCTAAATGTGAGAAGAGTTCGTGCCTCTTCAAGTCCTTTCCTTAACTCTGGTGTGATCATGGGCCGCTATTCTGACGTCATGAAGATGTTACTGTATATTCTGACGCACAATCAGTCTTACTTCACTGCTTTAGACTGGAGACTTTGGCAAGACATCTCGAGAAAAACTGGCAGCCAAAATTTTCGCATCTTTTGATCTCTTGGTAACCAGAAACGGTAAAGTCTACCAAGTTTTCTGTTCTCTTGAGTATCAATTCAACATGATTGATTCTATCTATCCCCAACTTTGAACAGGATGAAACAAGATGTGATAGCGTAAAATTACGAAAACAGATTTTTTGAGTGAACTCGCAGTGTCTGGCACGTCCTAGAACCATCTCAAAATGAAACAAAAATCTAGTGTATCCAAGCTAGAGCAAGTGTTCCCAATATTCTTCTGCGTGCAAAAATGAAATCAAGCACGGTCGTGTTGTTCAAGAACCCATGCGGCGTAGATGGATCGTCATTTAAACTTAATTGACGAGAAATTGCCAGAGTTTGGTAAATTATTCATTCTTATCCGCGCCTTTGTGGAATAATGGTGTACAATTGGCTAAAAGAGACTTGCTCGTTTGCGTGATGGCTGCATGATGATGTTGAGCCCGGAGACTTTGGATGGGATCCATTAGAATGGTATCCTGAGGAGCAAGTCATAATCAACTTCAAAACGGTCGTTTTGCTACGTTAGGCGTTGCTGTGATCGTTCTTTAGAGGATTAAAAGATTTTATCTTCTTGATGGTGCTCCATGCAGTAAGAGACTAATAATCCCCGCGTACGTCATAGAGGGGTCGCGGTTGTGATGTTGATTTTCTAACTACGAAAGAAGAACATGAGGAAGAAACTGCTTCAATCGACAATTAGCATTAAAGCACATGATGCTTGCTGTAATTTTGGAGTAGGGTGAAATTAATTGATAGATAAAGATTATTCATGTCAAATCTTAATTGCAAACGTTAATAATCAACAAAGAGTTAGTAAACAAATCACTCAAGATTCTATGACTCACAATCTTTTCTTAGTTAGTTCATTTGTGTAATTAATGAATGCTATTGACAAAATAATTTCATCACTCCATTGCAAAAATTCTTCTTCCTCGACGTATTAACTTATTGCAATAATCAAAATAATCAACTTAATCAATCGCTAGCGCTTTTCCAGATTCTTCTGATCTCTTTTCATATGCCAGATGAAGCTGTCTCCTAGAGATGAAAGATACTCTAAATATGTTAAATACTGTTCACGATCAGCTGTTTTCAACTTCATGGAGTGACGATGAGTATCAATGCTCTTCGGATCAATCGTAAGCTTTTCCTCAAGCTCTCGGTTTGATTTCTTTTCACGTGCGTCATGAAGCTTATCATATGGATTTGTTGAGTTACGAATGGCCGTAACTTCTTCTTTTGTGAGTCCCAAAGTCGCGATTAGATCCGAACACGGAATTACCATAGAGTAAGAACCGTTGTTGGTTGCACGCGCTGTACGTCCTTGTATTTGAATCTCTTCAGCCTTTTCCTCCGAAAAGAAAGTCTGAATAACATGAACTCCCCAACGACTGTTAAGTTTGTCATCATAACATACAAAGTCAGTTCCTCTACCAAAATCACGCTCTGCAAGAGTAATTGTCCCAGGAACGACAGCCTTTCGAATCGTTTGATTTCTTTCATAGTCTGTGTCCCCAGAAGTCATCGTCTGAACCGTTGCTCCAACTCTTTCCTCTAAACTCTTCGAATATGTCTCACAAAAGCTTTGCAATTGTGGTTCTGATGAAAAGAAAACTAAAATCGCTCTCAGACCACCATCTTTCCATTTTATTCTGCTTTCAATCTGCTGAACTAACGCGAGATTAAATTCAGCGTCTTCTTCGACAATTATCAAATCCTGGCTTGAATTTGGTGTGAAAATAAACCGGCCATTGGTTCGCTTACCATATGCTGAAGGAATTAATGACTCGCAAGTTATATTGAATACTGTATCTAAACTTTCCCTTTGTTTCCTTGTTAAGACTTTCAAGGTTCCAGTCACTCCAAAGACTCCAACAAATGCTTTACACAGCTTTGTAAACAAGAAATGGCCACAATCAAGATGGATGACACTCTTTTCGCGGGCGATATCCATTGAAAGGCTTCGACTTTCACATTCTTTGTAATATAAGAAGAGAGTTTGATAACCATACGATATACTGTAGCTAATACTGTCATTGCTCTTGTATCCTATGACACACTTCTTTTCATCAAAGTAATATGGCTTCTCAAAGGTTCCGCCGCGAACTTGCTTGACCCCATTTATCATTTTCTGAACTTCCTTTGTGAGAAAGGAATCCAAAGAAGGGAATTTTTGCCGCATTGCTAAGAACTGGGATGTTTCAACGACCTTTTCCAAGGAAAAGTCTTTATTCTTTGATTCATTCCAAATATATTGAGCAATATCTTGAATGGTGACGCATGAGAGAGACCCAATAGGGTTATAACTTTGCACGTAGAACGAAGGATCCAAGAAAACATCCACTTCATCGATGAGTAAAATGCGGGGACGTGGTTTAGGAGATTTCACTTTCGGAGGCTGTTTATCTCTGACTAAGTATTCAATTCGAGTGCGGATAGAGCCATTTTCATTGATAAAGTCCTCTGCAAGCTGTTGAAAAGTGCCGTACTGAACTCGTGCAGCATCTCTTCGGTCTTCAGCTTTGATGTTCAATCCAAATCTCTCAAACAGTGCTCTCGCCCCTTCTTCATCACGCCTTGAGAGATATTGAGAGTAACAAGCAACATTGACGTCATATCCAAGCAGAGCAAAGATGCATGCCGCGACGGAGAGAGTTATGGACTTTCCTTCTCCGGTTCCAATTTGAAGTAAATGATGATCCAAGCCAGTGACCGCTAGCGTTTCCTTTGCAAAATTAAGGAATTCTCCTTTGTCAAAATCAGCTCTCACCAAGCGTAGAATCGAAAGGACTTGGACTGAATGAGGCAACCATGAAAAACCGGAGCTATCAAGAGTTTTTAATGCAAAAATGTACGGAACTAACCCAATCGCAACTTCTCTGATCTCCCTGTTCCAAGCTACATAACCACCTACATTGTTTGTATAAAATGTGCTTGGATCCTTTATATCTCGCTTGATGTCATACACCTTATTAATTATTTTGCTTTGAATGTAGTCCTCGACTCCCTTCTTAGTAAGAAGTGAATTCAAAACCTCTGGGTTAGTTAATTGATTAAAAACCGCTTCATACCCCTGGTAGGCCGCCTTCATTCTCTCTTTCCGATAGTCTGTACCTTCAAGAATTGTGAGAGCTGACGTTGAACTTATGCCTTGAGTAGCTTGCTGACGAAGCTTATTAATAACCGCCTCAAATATAGAAGAAAAAGAAAGGATAATATTATATCCCTCAGGACTTTTCTTCAGTATTTCAGATAACGAAAACGCTTCTTTAGCAGTTAGTGATTGAAGAATCGATTGTAACTTTTGATTCACTTGAGAATAGAATGCTTCATGAAACTGCTGAATCTGAAAGAACCTTACCAACGCATCTGCTAACAGTTTGTAGTCTTCTTGAGCTGGTTCATGCTTTGTTGAACGTATATCACGGAAAGATTGTGTCTCTCTTTCAGATTGTTGAATCCTGGCCAATATTATCGAGTAAACTTCCTCTGACACATTTCTGGCGCAAAGCTGGATCTCTTCAAACGTGAAAACATCTTTCATGACTTGAATGTGATCAAATTCACGTTGAAACGAATCGACGCTTTCATTTGATAAAGGGTTCAAACAACTGTCCGTGGGACTGACGAGGGTGCATAAACTTTCTCGAAATGCTGTAATTGTAGAAACAATTAATGTCACTAACGTGTTGACTTCGGTTGAAAGAAAATCTCTCTTAAGATTGAACTCCTTGACTTTGTTGCGTAGATTCAATAAAAACTGTAACTGCTTATCCATTGTTGAGTAAATATTTTGTCGGTGCTGATGGTTGCCAGTCTTCTCTTTAGCTCTGTCAAGCGATGCTTTTATATCCTCCTCAATCATTCGGACTCTCTTCCTGATCTCTTCACATGCATCGCGACAAGTCCACAGATTGGAACAAATGTCAGAAAAAGATGACAGACAATCTCTGTGTGGAGTGCTTGGCTCTACTGACCAAAGATTACCCATAGTCTCAAAGATCTTCTTTTCCGCCATCGTTCGAAGGTTCATTGGCAAACCGTCTACACATCTCATTTTATTGTAGGTTGAGAGCATTTGTTCTAAGTTATATCCGTCTAATCCTTCAAGAAAGTCTTTCTTCAAGGCTTTGACAGAAAGAGTAACTTGGTCAATTGACTCACCAATTTGTCGCAGAATGGTTGCATTCGGGAATATTAACTGAAAACACTTTGCTTCGATGAACTCAATAATTACTCTATAGCCATGAAAAGCAGGAATAATAGGAACATCTGATTTTGGCTCAAACGAGAAAGACGTATAATCATCAGACTCTTCGAACGTGAAATATGATAAGGAGTATTGAATGCAAGTCGCCAGTGCGTTAATTACACTTTCATAATCAGATTTCAACGACGGGACAATCTCCTCGACCTTCGCCATTTTAAGTTCCTGCAATCGTTGAAAAGAGCTAATTCCGGATTTCAGACCAAAAACGTCTTGCCTTATTTGCAGACACAAACGTTTGATCTCAACGAAAAAGAAATCACTAATTTTATTGATAGCATCGGAATGGCCAGCCTGCTTAGCTTTCAACCAGCAATTACGCAAGTGTTTAGCATTGCAATTAGGGGATTTAAGGTCTTGATCTAATGATTGGATGAACTGTTTATGGTTGTCTTCCATATGGCGTGAGGTTTCCTCCACCAACATCTTCACTTGCCCTTTGACCTCGTTAGGACAAGTTACTTCAACAACGCTATTCAAAAACTCCAACTCTCTCAGTTTCTCCTCCATGGTATTCGAACTTTCTTTGATCGCTTTTACACGACTCTTAATTTTGGCAACCAATGAATGAACAAGTTTAGACCGATAAATTGGGTAATCAGAGGGGGGCAATTGTGGAGCAGATAAGTTTTGAATCACAACAGCAGGGTTGAGAATAAAGAGCTGCGAAATATCATCCAGCCCATTAAACTTCTTCTCAAGATCTTCAAAATAATCTTTGATTTCTTTTTCTACTCCTGCCATAATCTTGTCACAATCGATTACGTGGAGAGAACCATCTGAACCTCTTCGGTGAGTTAATTTACCTTCCTTCAAATAGGTGAGAAAGGTTTGAATTTGTTGTTTACGTTGCTCGATTTCTACGAAGTTTTTTGTTTGGAGATAATGTGTCATCTTTTTCTGCTTCCTCACGAACGCACAAAGAATTGTGGCAGCTTCAATTCTGAATTCCTCCCCTACTGAGTTACGAAGCTTTTCTTCCAGTAAATCTCCAGTATCTTCGACGGCTCGCTGCAGTAACTTCAAGGTACCAACTAAGCGATCCATACGAGATATGTCTTGACTTCTTTCGATCTTATAACACTCTTCAAGGACCGAGATCCTCAAATTCATAACTTCAGCTGCCAACAGCGAAAGCGCAGCTTTGCTTTGATTTTTAGCCGCCGCGTCACCTGCATCGCGCAATTTCTTGATATTCTGCGCAGCTTCAAGGAAGTCATGGCGCTTTATTGATTCTGTAATATATTTATCGAGATTATTGCCGACATCATTTAAAGCATTAAAGTATTGTAGTCCAACTTCACCGAATCGTTTTGAAACGCCAGTGGTAAGAAACGGATCAATGATCATAAGATATTGTGAAACATTGTTCCCTTTCACATAAGCAGCCAAATCTTTGTTGCGAAGATGAGCTAGAAGCTCCCGCTCCAACCTTTGAAGATGACCCACAAAACCAGTGTCAAAACGTTCACACCAATACTCAAACTTCTCTTTATCAATGGAGGCATCACGCAAAAGCTTCAACTCACGAATACGACCGAATATTACGTTCGAGGCATTCTGCAGTTGCTCTTGATACTCTGGAGATGAATTGTTGCAGTCAAAAGAAGTGATAAGTGAAAACATTTGAGAAATTTGGCCATGAATAGCTTCAAGATATGAAGATACAAATTTATCAAAAGATTTCCTAGTGTCATTTTCACCACAATCAACTTGACCATACTTTTGCGATATGTTGAAATATGATCGGATTGTTTGAATTTCTTCGACCTTGATTAATTGTTCGGTCTTGAGAGCTAAATCGATGGTTGCTGGAACGATGTCTTGGATGGCAGAGAGAACATCAACGCGGTAAGTCTTTAGACATCTTTGCGCATCTTCAAGGCCATCTCTTACTTCTGGCAGTAGAAACTCTTTCAAACAATCGGAGTTTTCTAGCTGAAGACGCAAGTGGGCGACAAAAGAAATTTCTTCTTCCTGGGAAAAGTAAAAAAGTCGACTTGCGCGGGCTTTTGAACACAACCCTCGATAAGCTTTGTCAATTTCGCTCTTCACTTTATCGATAACCTTGTACTCAGTCGCTCTCACATCGGCAAGCCACTTGGCTCCTTCGAGGTTTCTCAAACAGCTTGACAGAATAACGTTTGAATCAACCGTCGTTCGTTGTTCGATCAGCAGCTGCAGCGAATCATTCGTTTCTCGAATCATACTGAGAATAAATTGACCCAGATGATCTTTCGCGATATTGTCCAAGCGGTACACTTCGTTCATTTTCGAAAAGTTCATTACAGATGGGATTTCTTGGATTCGACGAATTTGATCATACTTTCCTTTAATGGCTCTTAATGCTGATCCTCCTTTTGCAATATTTTCTTCGATAGAATCGATAACACGTCGAACATAATTGAGAACTTTCTCTAGAAATACGTTATGGATAGATTCGAGCTCGAACAATGGTTCTCCATCCCCAATAGAAGTATTTAGGTAGTGTTCGCGAAGGCTATTGTCTTTCATGACAACTTCTAGGTCTCGTGCAACTTTTTCCAAATCATCGAGTTGGGATCCGTTCAGGAATAGACTATCTCCCCACAGTTCGTCTAGGTCCCGAGTTTTCTTCACGATTGCCTCCTTCAACAACTCTCTTGCTCGATCATAACTCACTTTCGAAAGATTTAGATAGTCTTTCAACACACTTTCTGCTTCTTTCAGCTCCTTGAAAGCGATGGAACAATCAGGAATCTTCCAAGCAATTACAGCGCCAAACATAGAAGCAAAAGTACTTTCGAAGAGACTTTGAAGTTGAGCGATGGAATTGCCAACAAGACTCTGCCAGTTCTCACTTTCACCCTCGAAAGCCGCTGCAGCAATTTTGAGACGATCTAATCTAGCTCTTAATAAATGAAAGTTTATTTCATTGAACGGGGAAGCTATAAGAAGGTCTAATACTTGAGATTTGAACATTTTTTCCACTTCATCTAATTGAGAAGGACGATTTGGAAATTCATCGAAGTCGTCGAGATGATCCTTAAGAGCATTTCTTGCAGAACTTAGCAAGTCAAGACATTTCAAGAATTCCGCACAACTTTCTTCTATTTCACGAACTTCATCCAGCGTTGAGAATAAATTTGTACCGAAAAGCTTTGAAACTAACTTTGACTTGTGCTCCTCAATATAGGAAATCAGAGCAGAGGATACAAGCTCTTGGCAATTAATGACGGATTCCTCTAATGGGGAGTTGGGAATCGCTTTGTTAATCACCTTCATCAGCGAATAATGATAGTTAATCAACTGGAAATTAAAATGTTTCGGATCGGAAAGATGTTTGATTAGATGTTGAAGTACATCACATTCCTTTCGCAATATTTCTATCGATTTATCAGTTCGAATGTAAGTAAAGTTGGAAGCGCAGTTAGTAATCGGCTGAGCTTGATGGGATAATATCGCCGTTAGAAGAGTATCTTTCGTTGGAGTTTGTTGAAGAGGATTAAAAATAAAAGCCTTCGTCCAGCCTTCATCCGGGTGAGTTTTTGAGCAAATGTCTTCAAGTAAGGTAGCGTAGGCAGAATCTGCAGCATCAGCCTGGGGAAGGTTATCGTAAATTTCTTCAAGAGCATCATTAATCGCTTTCTTGTCGTCAATCGTCCACCCTTTTGTAAAAATATAAGAAAATGCATCGAGGTTTGATGCTGCTGTTGGAATAAAAGCTGCAACAGTTTTTAACATATTTCGAAAGGCACCCCATCGATCAGCTGTACACCCCTCATTGAAGAGTAAGACAGGATACACTTCCGCAGCATTCTTAATTGCGTCAACAATACCTTGCACATTCGCAAGCTCGATTTCTGCTCCTCTAACATCTAAAAAGCCCGGAGTATCACAGATGTAAAAGGTTTCTAAGACCCCTCTAACTCGAAACTGAACAGGAATGGCGGAAACATAGCGCGTTTCGGACAGAGTGGCAGACATACCAATGTGAACAGACTCCAGAGCTTCAATCGGCGCAATGGTTTCAGGAATAACCCCTTTCTCGAAAGCTTGAAACGTAGAGCCGCAAAGATGGTGTGTAAGTGTAGATTTTCCGGCTCCTGTATTACCGATCAATAGAATCACTTTTCTCCCTTTAACCTCGTTCTCAGCTTTCTTCGCCTTCTCTAGCAGGATGCGAAGACGATTCAAGTCCAAAGGACGAAGAATATTCAGCAACTTGAAGTATTCATTCTTTTGTAAATCTTCAGAGTAGCATTTTTCTCCTTTCGTACTGATATTTTCAATACATCTCTTAAGATTTCTCAACCAAGGTGCATTGGCATTTAAAAAGCCTTCTTCCTCGAGGGAGCGAAACAAGTTCTCACGAAGCTGAGTAATTCCGCTTTCAAAGTCTTCAGGGGTTCCGAAGTTAAGTAAACGAAATTCATGTGGTGCCACACACTTGACTTTATAGCAAGCAATTAGTTTCATTAGATTGGCCTCACTTGAATTCACTGGGATGAATGAGTTATTGGAGAACCGGTAGAAAACGTCAATAAAAAACTCAAACTCCTCGAATATACGAGCGTTATCGTCTGATGCACTTGCTTGACGCTGGATTCGAGGTGGTTCAAATTCTGGTTCTTTCACTTCAACTGCTCCGTTGTTTCTTGGTGGTCGAATGTTTTCCATCTTTTATCAAACACGAAGTTGATCTGAATTGATTTATTGATTTAGTTTCTTCTTTCTTTGCAACTAAATGTGACGTAAATGTGATTTGGAAGACCCAGAGAGGAACAGCTTCAACAAGAATTTTAGAAAATTAAGAGAAAACTTCTCACTCTCACGAAAACTCGAAAATCAACAAAACTCAGAAAGATCTTGCTTGTCACAATTTTTTTGAATCTGCATTCGATGAACAACCTTACATCCAAGAAACAAAGCGAAAAGAAGTACGAAGGAAGCATTGAAGAAAATCATGAGAAATCGAACATCTTGGCGAAGAAGGCAGAGGAGCAAAGCAAGAAGCCGTGCGTGTTTATGAGCCACGAATGGGGAGAAAACGGCGAAGATCACGAAAAATCGAAGATATTAGCAAGGAAGTTAGAGGAATTCGGATACCACGTTTGGCTTGATGAAAAGGAGTTGAAAACCGGTGATCTTTTGTTACCAGAGATTTCTGATGCAATTCAACAATCAATATGCGTTTTGATTGTCGTGACAAAAGGATACCAAGACAAAGTGAACCAAAAATCGTTCAACTACTGCAGTTTTGAGTTTGAAAATACGATAAGAAATTTTCACGGTAGAGTTAT
>VKHI01000971.1:0-10325 GCA_015145745.1 Poterioochromonas sp. DS
TAGTCAGCATCGGTCTTAGGAGGGTGAATGACTCCTTTGATGGAGAATACTTGACGAAGAGATTCAATGAGTTCTGGCAATGTCTCTGGTGTTGCTGCATTCAACAACTCCTCTGACCCTTGAAGATCTGTTTCAGGATTTGTTTCTTCTGGATTGGTTTCAGGTTCGCTCATTTGAATCTTTGAAATTGAATCAACAGACTTTGTTTCAGTTCGAAAATAAAATGAATGAAATAAGATTCCTCACACCTGAAAATCGAAGCAAAAAAAGATTTCTATGAATTGCCCTTGTCCCATCATGCCCATGCCCCTTAGTGACGGCTTGGAACGGCTCTTTAACGGCCTGCCGTTAAGTTAATTGTGAGTGGATCTTTTGACAGTTAACAAAGAACCTTTTACAACATCAATTATCTCATTGAAAGTTATAAGTTGAGGGTTAAAAAGATCTAAAGGTGTGACTCTTTTCGCAGTTTCAGGCAAAAAGAGGAATTTTCGCTTTCCGGTTTGAGAGTCGGTTGAAAGAGAATGGAAGGAATCATTCAACAACGATTAAAAGAATTTAATCAATTACAACAAGATTACGACGAACTTTATGAAAAGTTTCAATTATCACACAAACTGTATGATGAAAAAGAACGAATTTATCAAAAGCAAATGAAAGAATTAACAGATATTATCATTAAATTAAAGGCAAAGAATTCAAAGTTAAAGAATCTCGTTTCCTCTGATAAAGACATGAAGGAATCATTCCAACAAGATGTCCTGAAACTTCAAGAGTTATTTACTGTGATGGAACAGAAAGAGAAAGATTTTATTCAACAAATCCAATCTTTGACCGAAGAGAACCATTCCCTTAACATCCAGCGTCAGCAGTTCCAGAACGAAATTCGCTCTTTAGAACAAGAAAACTTCTCATTAAGACACCAATTATCAGAGGATAGTGTTCCGAAGAACGAGTTCAACACAGTGCAGTTGCGTTGTCAGTATCTGGAGAGTATGATCAAGGTTGACTACGTCGCTAAAACTGACTTCCAACAACTCCAATCAGACTACCAACAGCTCCAGCACAATCTTAGCAACAATTACATCTCCAAGGAGCTGTATCAGGCGTTAGAATCGTCGTACCAGACGATGACGAACAGCCTGAAGAGTCAATACATCGACCTCATTTCCTACCAGCGCTTGCAAGAGAACTACGAGAATGCCTTCCATGAAAAGAAACTGCTTGAAGATACGATTCAATTATCTCAAGAGAATAATCAACTGCTTGTTCGAGAGAAATCCGAGTTACAAGCAAAGATCTTATCGTTGAAAGAGCGCATTGAGAAGGATGAGGAGAACATCGCATCACAGAAGCAAGAGCTAAGCAATTGTCACTCAGAGATTGTGAAACTGTCCAATGAGAACTCTATCATCTATAGAGAGAAGCAAGATTTGCTGCAACAGATCGAGTCATTGGAGAAACAGAAGCTGCAGTTTGTGTTGCAGGTGCAAACGATGAAGCAGCAGATGAAGCGAGAGACGGATCAACGCCTGCGGATCACGGCAGAGAAACACGACATGGAGAAAGAACTACATCAAATGAAGCTCGACTATTCTACAAAGCTCATAGAGAGTAATTCGAAGCTGACATCACTGTATGAGAACACAGAATATCAGTTCAGAGCGAAGATAAGCGAGTTATCCAACCTCAACCAAGTACTAAACGATAAACAAGCGAACCTGCAAGCTCTGTATGACCAACTGTATGATAAGAATGGTAGTTTAAGTCAGCAGATACATCAATTAGAGCGAGAGAAGAGTGAGGTGAGGTCGCAGCTCGCAGTGTTACAAGCTCATCATGAGAATGCATCAAGAGAGATTAGCGACTATCAACAACAAGTGATCGAGTTGAAAGAAGAGAAATTCCACTTACAACAGAAGATTATCGAGCTAAATCATACGATGGATGAGTTTCGTGCAACAATCGTGTCAGAGCTGAGTCCATCAATTGGGAGATATCTCGGCAATAATAACATGACCTCTACCATCCATCAAACCCTCAGTCAGAGTCAGATCTTAGCCTCTTCATCTACCTCACCTGTTGGTCCACGTCGGACAGACTCTCCTCCTAAGAGTCCCAAGTATCACTCTTATATCGACACGAGGTCATCATCGCCCAAACATAACAACTACCTCAACCACCTCAACACTTCCTCTCATACTGCCGCGACTGATATGAAGAGAGCCTCATCAACACCTCTCATCTCTCACCACAACCAACAACATCATCAATATCAAGAAGAGAGCGGAAGAATGAGTCAGAGCCACTTCATCTCCTCAGCCACTACCAACACTACTGTAGACGTGCAGCGAAGTGTGAAGACACACAAGTCTCTGTCAGGTCTCCACGAGACAAGAGGCAGTGAGAAGGTATTATCACCCAAACATCGCAAGACGAGTGAGTCACAGTTACTCGCCTTCAATCCACCACCTCCTCCGCCTGCCCCCGCACTCCCTTCCTTTGCTGCGCTGTCAGCATTAGAGGTGAGTGGAACAGGAGGGGTGGTAGGAGGTAGTGGTGTAAGGGATGTGCGGTCAGAGTCAGTGGCTTCCACGACTTCCTCGCTCTCTCATGATGTAGCACCGATGATCATCACAGGCAACGATGCGCTGATGACAAGTGCAGAGCTCACAACCCGCAGAGAAGTGAATGGTGTGAGTGGTCGAAATACCTCGTATGAAGAGAGTGGGGGAAGTGCTGGACATCGAATGACGTTTTCTTCGACAGGACGATCGTCGTCGTCTCGTCCTGCAAGTCCTATTAATACCTCCACGTCTCGCTCGAACAGTTTCAGAAGAGACTATCGCATCCCACAGTCTCTGCCTGCTGAGGCGATAGATACTCCAGTGAGCACAGCGTTACCAGCCACGACGAAGGCACACAACAACATCAATACTAACACTAGCAGCAATCGACATGCCACTCCTACTACCTTGATAGATGTGCCAGATTATCTCGCTGATTCGCTCTCTCCGCCTAGAGTGAACACTCCTTCACGTCTGCCGTCTTCTCGTCATACCGTGGAGGTAGGTAGTCCGTTAGATGACTCGCTGCACATGCAAGATCATAGTATAGTGAAGGAATACTCACGCTCATTGTAGACGATTATTAGTATAGCAGAGACTGTACGATAATATTAACATATAGCGTAAGTAGCTTTAAACCACGCTTTCTCTTGATTATTATTTGCTTGATTTGTTTCCTCTCGTTTCTTTCTGCATCAAGGTTTTTTATTTTTTTTTATTTTGATTTTATAAGATTATTTGTTTGATATCAATATTCTACTCAGAATACATGTTTCTATTTCTCTTATAGTTCTATGAGACTAATAATATCTCGAAACATACGGATGCTGCAATCCTTCCGCTTCAATCTGGGGATGTTAAGATTTCCGAATAGTCTTCTGATTGACTCAGACGAAATACATAAGATAGTTTGTGTGGAAGGTACGGCTTGAAAGAACATTCACCCACCATCTATTGAATTGGAGATATTCGATATGATATGTATAGATACCGTATCAGAGCAGAAAACGACCGTTGTGTTCAACTCGTTGCTTGCATTTGCTTCTTTATCAATTAAATGATCCAATCTTCTTGCATAGATTAACTCCGATCTCAAGTTCTCAGAATGTTCCAAAGATTATCATTGGAGGATCTGATTATCATTAGATGTGAAGCGAATGCATTCTATCTATAGTAATGAATGGAAGATAAAGAAAGAGAGACTTCCAAAGGCTTTGTTTAATTATGACTATTGGACAAAGTACAAGCGTGAGTATTTAGTTCTGGAAGATGTGCGATTTTATGCAATTTTGAGGAAAACTACTGTCTCAGAACATTTTATAAAGGAACGACATATCGAAATCTGGTCTTGCCCTCCAGATCATAGCCTCTAAGATCTTTGAGAAGAATAGTAAAGAAGAAGTCAAAGAGAAATTATCATATCTCTCTTTTAGTTTGATCTTCAGTATGATCTTCAGAGGAGAGAAAATATCTGTTTACCATCATCGTCTATCGAAATTCAGATACTATGCGATCTTCGTTGATCCACTATGCTCAGTTTTTGTGGATTAAACTTGAAGTGCTCAAGAGAAAGATCAACCTGTTTGCTCAGGGATTAGATTTTGACTCTTTGGGGATAATTAATTCCACGATACATGATGCAATAGTTACGAAACGAAGAAGTCAATCGATCTATTTGAGAGATTTTACAACTTGATCTCGAAACTAACATCTTCACGAAGGTGATGATGATTGCGAGAGCAGCGGAGAGGTTTATTAAGGATGGTGGTGTAGAAGGAGGGAATACTGCGATAGAAGCATGGAAGAATGGAAGAATGGAATAGGAGAAGAGATGAGCTTGGAAGAAGGAAGAGAATATTATCGCAATCATCCAGTGATGAAATTAGTAACTGAGCTTCTATTGAAAGCTTCAGTGCAGTTTTCTTTACGTCCTGAGCTTCTGATTGAAAAGGTTATATCAGAATGGGAGAAAACAGATATTAAGAATAGAAGATGGGATCAATTATATCTCACCAAAAGACAGTACGGACTCAGATTATATCATTCCTATATAGTAATATTCGACAGAGAATGATGATTATTCGTTTGTTAATTAGCAGGATTCGTTTTTATAAGGGTTAAGGTGTAATCATCGATGTTTGGTAAGTGCAATCCTTCCTATTCTGGCGTTGGATGAGGGCGAGAGAAATCCGAGTTACAAGCAAAGATCTTATCGTTGAAAGAACGCATTGAGTAGGATGAGGAGAACATCGCATCACAGAAGCAAGAGCTAAGCAATTGTTACTCAGAGATTGTGAAACTGTCCAATGGAGAACTCCATCATCTATAGAGAGAAGCAATATCTACTGCAACAGATCGAATCACTGGAGATGAAGCACCAGAAGCATCAAATGAAGCGAGAGACGGATCTAATCCTACAGATCACGCCAGAGAAATACGACGTGGAGCTCGCTGTAGCAGTTATCTTGTAAGTTAGAATAAAAACAAATAATAACCAAGAGAAATCTTTCTCTTAACTACATACAGACAGTTTCCTCGATAGTAATAATTGTCTAATATTCTATTGATTTTACTATTTCTATGAGTAATACTATGGGTGCATATTCCTATCTTCTAATAAACTATTTCTATAGAAGCAAGGTCTTCTATGAATTATTTCACTCTGCTTCTTTATTTACAGTATATTTCATATTTCATTTTCTTCAGAATGAGAAGATAGAAAGAAACATTCTTTCAGTATATCAAATGAGCTATATCAATTATATTATACAACAATATACAAACTTTAGAAAGACAACAATTATCAAACAGATGAGAATTAGTAATTATTGATCTTGGTTAAGATACTTCCATTCTTTGTAAGTAGAAGACAAACAAATTCCAGCCCAATCTTAAATCTTATCAAACGATTACTTCCTCTTCCATGACATGAATATTGCTATGAAAATGATGACCATCGCAAGTATTATCATTGGAGACCTGAGCAACATTGATATAACAGCGAAGAAACACTTCATAACCCATTTCAACCAAACCCGAACTAATCCTTCAAATACCTTTTCTTCTCTCCTTCCTCTCTCTCTTTCCTCTCGATTGTCTTTCTTTCCATGATGATCGGACTTTACTTCATCTTCTCCTTTAAGGCCAGGCTGTGTCGAAGCTATAGTCACTGCTTTCTTCGTTTCTTCTTTTTTTATTGTTTCTATGACCTCTTCTTCTTCCCTTATCTCTTCCTCCTTTGGTCTTCCAATGTTCTTCATCATTTCATCAGTATAAAATCTCTTCGCACAAATCAAACTATTAATCATTACTTCCACCTCAACTCCTCCTCCAACTCCTCTATCCTTCCTATCATATCTCTTATGTGAAAGCACTGTGAAGTGATTCATTTTGATGCGATCGTTCAAGATATAAGCAGAGAAGTGGAAGTTACAAGTACAACCAATCAAACTCTCAGCTAAAAACATCTGATCGATGCTATTAAATACGACAGATCGTTTATTGGTAAGATCATTGTAGGGATATGCTACAGTTGTATCAACCCGACCCATGGGAACTTGCGATTCACTCCAACAAAGGGAAATCCGGGGAATAGATTCATTAATCTGTTTGTAGTATCGTGCATTTGCTCGAAATACAGACATCTCCAAAGGTCCCCCATAATGACGTAATATTCGTTCTCCATTCTTTGCACAGCTATGGAGATGCTTCACATCCGACACTTCATCTTTTAATATATGAGACCTTCCCTCCTCATCGATACCTTCATAATACATTTCGTTTCCGACATGATATATCTCCTTCATTGATTTACCATTGAAGCACTTTGAAAGTTCCAGTTCTGTGAATCGTCCAATCAAATTATCGCTTGTCTGTTCCCTTTCAAGGATTGGTATTACGCTTTTCATTCCTACTTTCCAAGCTGCTGACTGAGAACTGACTAATCGACTTCTCTTTGCAACTTGAAATCTCGAATGATCACTGCCTCTCTCTAACTTCATCTGATAGACTGTGCTCGTATATTCACACTCATAGGGAGAATAAATCAACTCTATCTTCTCTTTCTCATTCTTCTTATCGACCATCATACTCAATATTCTCTCTACCTTCTTAACATGACAATAACAACATCTAATCTCATTCTGACTTTCAATATATTCTAATAAATGAGATCTTCCATCCTCATCTATTCCCTCATAATAATTATCACAATCTTCAGAACTTCCTTTCAATTGATAAACCTCCTTCAACTTCTTCGATACCAAACAATCACAAGTCTCTTGATTACTATAGGGTAGTTCGGATGCGCAGTGATTATATCCTCCCTCACTCTCTTGTAATGTAATATGAAAGAAACTAGAATCTTTGAATCCGAGACAATGAATGTTATTGTCTTCTCTTCTCCAGACCTTGAGAAGGAAATAATCTCTAATGCCACCAGAAAGAAGTATAAAGATTGATTCTTTGATATTAATATAGTCTATATGGAATAATAGTAAATCTTTGTTAATATCCTTGAACACTAGGAAATTTTCTCCAGAAGATTGTGGCACAGTAGAATGCCGACTGTGGCCAGGTATTTCAAATGATTTTACTAATTTCGCTGCTTTAATGTCATAAAGATATTGTTGATTCCCTAATGTTAATGAAAAACAATATTTTTCATCAAAACAGTGGCCTGCCTCAAAGCCATCCTTGAGGGCTATCGAGAGGTCAGAACAAAACCGCTGTTGTACCGCTGCAACTGTGTTGGGGATGACCAAAATACCATTGACAGTGGAAAGATAAATGTTGGTAGTGCTAGAAAAGAGTCTATTCCATGATAGTTCATTATGGATTCTGGATTGTGTATGAATTGAGCAAATGTTCCCACTTGAGTTAAATTGCAATATATGCGACCCGCTGTCTCCATACAGAAAAAGACCATCGGATAATACTACTGTACAATAGAAATTGAAAGGACTTGTGAACAAAAGCTCTAAACGATCAAAATCCACTAACTCGTACAGTTCTTTGTCAATTATGATAAAAATCCTGTCACTTAACAAAATATTCGTGTAAATCGCGACATACGGGCGAGGCAGTTCAGATTTAACCATTTTTGGCTCATAATCCTTTCGCCCAACCCAGATCCTCCTATCCTTCACCCAAACAAACCAATTTTTCCCATCCTCTTTGCTTCTTGTTGCGATAATTCTTCCTGAATCAGCACTATAACCGTCTTTTGGGATTTCATCGCAGTCGCTCAATTGGACTTCTTTTGCAACAGTATCGATCTTTAATCGCTTCTCTAATCGCTTCGCCTTATCCTTCCGATTCCAAAAGATGAACTCATTTTCATCGAGTTGAAACATCAAAAAATCAGAACAGGGAATCGTAATTTCATTTTCAAAAATCTTTCTCAGAGAAGACAATTCAAAGACTTCAACTAATAGAGTTTCTGATTTGAGTAATTCAAACAATACGAGAAGACGTTTCGTAATAGGACCAAACTCGTAAATACTGGGGAAGCAACCTTTACCTCGGGTCAAAACAGTCTTTTCATCAACTGCGTCCGCCTTTACTTTAGGAAGAACAGGATTTGTTAGTATCCATCCACCAAGGTCTCGTAAATATTCCTCAGCTTCTGTTTTCAGCTTCGTTAGATAAATATTATCAGCAACTTCTACATCCACTGAAACCAGATGACTGCATATTTGAGTGCAAACTAGTTGAAGTCCTGTCTTATCAAGGGCTTTGATATCCATTATTGAGGGCTTGAGCAGCTGAAACATTACTTTGCACGCAACTGTAAGAGATTTATCACCCAACGTATCAAACACAGCAATATGATTATAATCATCTAAAAGAGCTAAGAAACTGTCACTTGGTTGGAAATCACGATTTAATAATCTCCACTTTATCCACTGTAATGTTACACATCTTGAGAGCTTATTCCTCATCTCTTTCTTTCTTTTCCTTTCTTTACATCCGGAAACTCGCCGAAGTGAATGGTTGACATACTCAGATGAGAACAATGTGTGAAGAGCAGAATCAACAGGAGTATTTCGATTACACTCTACCACTAAACTGTGGTAAAGCACATCAAACTCGTCTGAGATCCTTTTCTCAGCTTTAATGATTTCTCGAATGAAAGTTCGCGTACTCTGTAATATTAACACACCAGCTAGTCCTAATCGTCTCAACTCGTCAAAACTAATGAACACACTCTCATGATAAACCTGAAACTGAGCTAAGTCCGCATCCATGCTCATCCAATCTTCTTCATTCAGAACAAATAAACGATTAAACTCATATCTATCGAGTGCTATAATTTCTGAATCTATTCCTGTCAGAGCTGCGACCTGTGCCAATGTAAGAGGAACTCTCATCGCTATCATTACTGCGATTAGTGGATAATGCTCTTTTGAGATCTGAGCAATGTAATGCTCATACGGCTTCTCATTACTAAAGTCTAAATTCTTCGATAACCAACCGCTAAACTCTTCTCCTAAATTAATAATAGTAATAATAATAGTAATAATAATAGAAGTATTGAGAGCAGAGAGAAGGAGAGGTTTAGGCTTTCGCTCTAACGATCCTTCTATGAACCATCCGATTGCCTTAATCAAGTCGCTTTTGTACTATCAACTGTGCAATGTCATTAATCCAGAGGATCCAGGAGTAGTTGCTTACTATTTCCAGTGTTTGATAAAGAAGGATGATTTGCTAGGAGTGTTAAATAGTAAGTCATATAATGAAGAAGACTTAAAGAAAGCAATGGGATTGGTTTGTTATGGGCTTAAAGCACTCCACGAAGGCCAATTAGGCGAGCAGTTAGAAGGTCGTTCGAGTGCCAATGCAAGTTCAGAAGAGAGAAAGCCATTGCTGCTGATTATCGATGCCGTAAATGAAGTTGATCCTTCTTCCAAACATTTACTACATGCTTTTATGTCCGAGATTGCAGGGTATTTGGAAAGTATGCCGAATATCAAGATATTGGTGACCAGTAAAGATCATGCAAAAGATTTTGGTTTGGCAGATCTCTGCAAATATACTTCGTTTAATGATGAGATATCAGAACAAGGGAATAAACTTGCAGCCATAGCACTGATTTCGAAGTGGGGTCTTCCGACCAGAGCTTGACTTGATTAAACAGCCATTTCTTCTGCTCATTCAAGACCGGATAATGGATTGCAGTGCGGAAGTCCATATCTTTGGGACTATTTAGAAGTGTTAGAAGATTTAATTTATGATCGGTTGATAACTCGGTACCACACCGTCCTTTGACTTTTCAAGAAGACATCTTTAATCAGCTTCTCATCATAAGACATCTGTGACATGGCTTGGGCAGTATTTGCAAGCCCACCTAAAATTGTATTAGCTGGTTTCAAATGTGTTAAATTCGATGTAAGGTCCTTGATTGCCTCTTCGATTGCTGCTCCTAATCCATTGACTTCTTTTTCGATGCTGTCAGAGGAATCAGTGCTCGTTCTTCCAAAATGAAGGACACTGGCCCGACGATACACCCAAATGGCATGATCCATTTTCTGTTCCAAGGTTTGGAAAGCTCGCTGGTTGAATTTACAATCTCGATGCGCCTCACGTAACTCGCACAAAAGTTTAACTCCACTCCCAATCAATGGTATCTCTTGTGAGACTCTTCCCATTACCTTAGCAATAATTTGAGTGTGTTTCACAGTCGATAAAATCTTCTCGAAAAATGAAGTCACTTGATTGGTCTCTTCCTCTAAGTTAGAGGCAGCGTGAATTGTCCTT
>VKHI01000972.1:0-10302 GCA_015145745.1 Poterioochromonas sp. DS
CGACGATATTGATCGTTCTGAGGAGGTGGAACAACGTAGTTTTGAATCACATGAGGCTGACGGTTGTTATCAAGCTTCGCAGCGACCACATTGTACGACATGATAGGCCAGAACATTGAATCCAAGACAACATCATCCTTATTCTTCCTCCGAGTCTTAGTTTTAGCTTCACGGCAAACAATGCGCGGATCATGAAGATAGACGCCTAGATTAAAGAGGTGAGTTTGATTAGATGTTAATCGAAGTAACTTACATCGTTCACGATAAGGACAAGTCCCAACAGAAATAAAGGTACGGCAAGGAAGTTGCCGGAATTTATTTCCTTCATCCACTGCGGCTTCAGAAGCAGAACGTGGAAGCACTACGAAAGCTGTTTAGGAAGGATGTAAGGGGAGTATTGTGATAGGAACTTACTTGCTAATCCGCTCGCACAACCGTTAATGATTTCAGGCCCGCCATCTATCAATTCAAATTGGTAAATTAATCTATCAATAGAATCAAAAAGAGTACTACTTACATGAAGCTCTGATGGCTTGCATGTTTCCTATCACGTTATTTCCCACCATTCTGTGAGTGCTATGATCATCCTCCAAGTATGATTGAAAGCTCATAACTCCAAAACAGAGAAAAACAATAACAACAAAGAATTAAACTCTACACTTTTCAAACTTAGAAAGCTATCACTTGTTACAGCGAATAAATAATGAAGAAAGGATGATATATATATATTCTTAAGACTGTGGTGAGAATCTGCTGTTGTTGATTTGACTTTGATATCACAACATCAAGTATCCGAACTATAGAACAGTGACAATCGGACAGCAGAGCAACCTCGTAGTTACTTTGTGAAGTTGTCGTGGCTGTTGGAAGTTAGGAAGGGAAAGTGCAAGAGTTTTCTTTTGGTGATTCTAGATTTCAGAAAAAACGATACTAAACGATCATCTAGAAACTTGAACAGCAAAAAACGATAAACGGTTTACGTACGAGAAGCGTAAATTTAAGCAAAGATGAAGAATTAAGGACCAGTTAAGGAGACGTGAATTCACACTTTTGAAGAGGTGATACTTTCGAAGTGATGCAAGCGCAAAGTTTGGAACAAAGTTCAATGTTCTACCAGAAAATATTAGAGACAGAGTCACACAGGAGTTCAAGTGAAGAAAACAGATGCATTAAGGATCAAGGGAATGCAGCGGTCTATGTTGTGGTCTCTTGTAAGAGTGATGAAGAAGGATGATAGCAGTTGTCGTTATCGAATGTTTAACATCTTTAACAGATGCACGAAGATGAAGAAGAAAACTACGAGGAATTTTTCGGATTTTCTTATTTGTAGAGAAACATTTTTATTAGTTTTATAATATAATACTTTTCACAATCATCTCTATGATGACAAAGAACTAGCCAATCAATCTAACGAAAATAATCAAGCTATTATGATATGAAGATGGGGGAAAACAATACTAATCTATATATATACAATTTCTTCATATACGTGAAACTAACTAAATGGGGGGACAGAAAAGGCTCGTTTCAGTTGGTATTTATCTACAAATTAAACATAATTCATGTCAACTCAATTTTCAGCAAAAGGGAGGAAATTTAATAATCGTCCAAGAAAAATGAGAGACCGAAGGAAAACAACAAAACAAAGGGATTCCAGCGCAAGTACCAAGAAAAAAAAAGGAGAAACCACAAAAATATTGAAGAAATTCTTCCTATCCAAGTCTCCAAATACACCACAAACTTTAAGAGATTTGTTTGAAAGGAAAGCAATAATAAGAAACCAAACACCATAAAAATCAAAAACCAAAAAATAAAAACTCTAATTTAGAACCTCATCTTAATATTAATTCATTAATAAAGAAGGAATAAAAAAGTTGAAGAATAATGTTTTTTTTTTACTGATAAATCATTATTTATTTATAACTTGTTTTAATAATATTAATTAATCAAGTAATTTTCATGTCTGAGACTTTATTTAATTGTCCAATAATAAATCGTAACAGAGATGAAAATGACTTTAATCATACTAAATAATACCACTGTATTTCGTCATCATTTTCCAATTAATTCACAGTGGAGGAAAGGGGGAAAATCTTCTTAGTCAAAAGCAAGGAACGAAGGGAATGAGGCTGTTGAAAGTCCTGCTAAAGTTCTAAAATTTTCCATAGTATTGTAACCAGCGTTCAAAGGCTTTTGAGCTTGTTTCCATAATAAAGCTGGTCCATCAGGGCTGGCACGATGAACATCAGCTGCTTTACCATCGGCCTTTAATACATCGTTCCAAGAACTTCTTCGACTTGATTCATCAGTTAAACCATCAAAATCATTCAGTGAATGGAAAGAAGAATCAGAACTTTCAGAGCACAAGTCAGCTGGAACATATCCTTCAAATTCAGGATCAATAAACTGAGCTCTTGGAGGAGAACGAAGACTAACACAGTTTGGAGAGTTTAAGCGACCCTTGCCATCAACCTTTGCATCAATAGTAAGTTGTTGAGGCATCTGTCTAACTTCCTCTTGGGGTTTTGGCATTTGATAAGTAGAGCGATTTAATGAAGAGTTCTTCACTGGGGCTTTGTGAACAACCTCAGCAGTTGCTCTACCACTTGATAAAGCGCGAAATACTGGTAAGCGAGGCTGCTTAGTATAAGCATTGACTGGTAAGTCAGGAGCAGCAAAGCATGGTGCTGAGTCAGCATTCTGAACATGCTGTGATTCTGCTGTAGCCATACAGAAATCAACAAAATGCATCCACATTGAATGAACTGCCTCATCATGACGACGATATTGATCGTTCTGAGGAGGAGGTACAACATAAGGCTGAATGACATGAGGTTGACGATTGTTATCCAGCTTGGTTGAGACTGAGTTGTAAGACATAATAGGCCAGAACATAGAATCTAAGACTACATCATCCTTATTCTTACGACGAGTCTTGGTCTTGGCCTCACGGCAGATACAACGAGGATCGTGAAGATAAACACCTAACCAATCATTGAGGATTATAACAATGTTATAGCAAGACAAGATGAAACTTACATCGTTCTCTGTAAGGACAAGTTCCCACTGAGATGAAAGTACGGCAAGGAAGTTGACGAAACTTGTTGCCATGATCAACAATAAGCTCAGAAGCAGAGCGAGGGTTGCCTATAATAGAGGAGAGTGAGCATATTGATTGAAAAGATAACATAAGAAACTTACCAACATGAGGAGCTGCATCGGTCATATTCTGATGAAAAGACTGGGAAGGGCTGTTACCGTTACCAGTTGAATGAGAATAAGATCCATAACTCATGATTTCGATTAAAATGTTTGAAATACTAATTGCAAAATGTATAAAGGTCTTGAGAAGTGATATACCACTATTCGAACTATAGAATCAAGTTCACTTGATGGAGAGAGAGAAAGCAAATCAATTTGATTGGGATTAGATTATGACCACCTTTTTTAATTTGATTGTAGTTCTTCCATTTATCTCGTTTCTCTACTCTCTTTCAGCTTCTAAACGAAAACACTGATGTCAATCTGCAAGTTGACAGGAAACATTCCAAGAGGAGGACATACCCCCTACACTCAAATGAGGTAAAGGGGGAACGAAAAAAGCAGAGGAAAAACCTGTAGTGGCCTTGCTTGAGTGTCGGGGGTATGAAAAGGGGGCCTCTTCCTCTGCAGAACACATCCGACTCACAGTGGTGGAAACCCAAGAGAAACGTTTTTTTGTCAATGATTTTTGGGCGAGAGGCAGAGGTGTTTTAATGATGAGTTGGAGGTGTGGGTAGAGGGAGAGAGATGACAGTTGCAACTACTCACAACCTCTGCTGGGCTGTCGCGGGTGTGTGCAGAGACAGTTTTTTTGTTCCACTTTTTGAAACGAAAACCTGTTTATCTTGCAATATTTGGCCTTGCTTTTCTGTATCTTGAACAATGATTGCAATCATGACTAGGAACTTTATCGACAACTGACATACTACTCAACGAAGGTATACCTTGCGCAAGTCCTGGGAAAGGTGTTGATTATTTGACTTTTACTCTTTTTATGCTTAGGATGATAGTCGAAATTCAGTTGTGATAATTGAACCTCGAAGTGCTTCCAAACTTTCAATGCTTTGATTTATCAACTTTACATCCCCCTACACCTCACCAAGGCCTTCAGGAAAGTTTGCAAGCCCTTTGGGAAAGTTTACAAGCAAACAAATGAAACGAGAGTCATGTTCGATGAGATCATATCTGTGTATGATAACTGCTCTCACATCTGTCAACTTGTATTCACACACCAAAAAATCATCAAATTTTCTCGAGTTCGGTGATGGAAACCATTACTGAAATCAGTTCCAGACTACAGTCTTCAAAAGAGTACTTGCCCATCAAACCTAAAAGAACGAGTTCTGCTTGAAAATAAAGTTTCTCTAATGGTCAGTCGTCCTCTTTCACTATGCTCAATAGCTTTCTGAAAATTTTATCTAATATTTGAGAGAAGGAAATGAGAAAGCGCTCATTCTTAGTCGGAGTTCAAGAAGTCTGGTTAAAATTTGCACCAATAATTAAAAGCAGATTCTGGATGCTTTAAAATTCACCCAAGCTCTGATGGGTTGATCAAGGAAGGTCAGTTCGAAATAAATATTACATTCACAATTTTGGGAACGGTCGTCAATTAGAGTTGGGACTAAGGACGGTAG
This sequence comes from Poterioochromonas sp. DS, assembly GCA_015145745.1. Classification (NCBI taxonomy): domain Eukaryota; class Synurophyceae; order Ochromonadales; family Ochromonadaceae; genus Poterioochromonas; species Poterioochromonas sp. DS. The sequence continues at coordinate 4,677 of VKHI01000972.1, forward strand.
TTAAGCAAAAGCTTTAATAATACACAAATGCTTCTAATTTGTTGTTGAATTGTTTAATTGCAAAGAGTAACGAAAACAAGGAAAAACATCAACAATAAGTCATTGATAATCACTGTTAACTCTCTTCCCTCTTATTACTTGAAAAACGGAGACTTTTCTTCGGAAAGATTTCTCTTCTTTCTCCCAAATGCTTAATTCATATGGTGGTCGAAAAGCTACCTTGAAGCCTCAGCAATCGAAACAATATCCCTCTTCTTCATCTGCTTCAAAAAGTGGCTCTTTTCGTCTTCCATCTTTCCTTTCAACTTTACCTGCAATCTTTGGAACAAATGATGAAAGTCTTAACAAGCAGCAATTTCATCAAAAAGACCAGCAAGTCGATCTCGGAGGATATCGAGGCGGTGGAAGTTCAGCTGCCGTTGATCGAGATTATTATAATTACGATCGGAACAATCAAGAAAAAAATACCACGTTTGCTCTATCAGAAGCACAAAGAAGGAATTTAAAAGGTATTTATAAGACGAACAACAATAACGTTGCTGGAAACAGCAATTACAATAGCACAGCTGTGGATGGGAGAAAACATTCACAAAATCACGTTACCGGCAACAATACTAGATCTAATCAACCTACATCAACCGCAACATTACAAAAGCCAAATAATCCAAGCAATAATAATAACTACAAGTCCATGTATCCGCCAGGTGGCGCGCCGTCCTCCAACAATTTATTCCCTGTGAAAGAGAACAGCAAATCCCATTTAGAACCAAACAAACCAAATTTACCACTTCAAAGTCAAGCAGAAACACAAGCATATATACGAGGGAGATATTCCACTTCCACAACCACTTCTAAATCATCTGATCAAACAACTTCCTCGACTGCCAGCTCCTCTAGTGTGAACAACAACACCCCATCCTCCTCGATGTTTCCTTCGTCTTTGTTTCCTTCTGTTACAACATCGAAAGAAAAAGATAGAGAATCTAAAACCTCTTCATCAGCTCCACCAGCACCTGCTTCTGGCGCAAAAGTTGTCTGTGATAAATGTGATGGAAAACATCCCACCGACAGTTGTCCATACTATAAAAAACCTCGTGAAGATCATCCTGATGCACAAAAAGGAAAGCAAATGGGCGGAACATCATTACTTCCTGGTTCGTTTCTTTCATCAGCTCGAGTTGTACGTCAACCAGGTGATGGAAGTTGTTTGTTTCATTCCATGAGTTATGGATATGGTCAAGGATATAATGCTACCCGATTAAGAAGTGAAATCTGTGCTTTTATTGCACAAAATCCTGATTTAAAAATCTCTGATACTCCTATGAAAGATTGGATTCGTTGGGATTCTAATTCAACGGTTTTAGATTACAGTAGGAGGATGAGTCGAGGTGGGTGGGGTGGTGGTATTGAGATGGCAGCTTTTTCGCAAATGAAACAAGTAAATGTTCATGTATATGAAAGACATGGTATGGGTTATAAACGTATTTCTGCTTTTGATTATCATATATCTCCTGAAACGAAGCCTGTCATCCGTGTTTTATATGGTGGTGGGGTACATTATGGTAAGTGAATCAGATCTTAACCTTTTTAACTTTTATCTCACCTTGTTATAGATGCGTTAGTCGCTTAGGTCATTCCGAGTTGATAGTTCTGTGTTTGTTTGTACGCGTTTTCTTTCATTGGTAGTGAGTGGGGTTTACTTACAATCATAAACTAATATTTCTCTTTGCTCATGTGTATGTATATGATATGTGTGTGGATAGTACTAATATGATTGTATTATTTCGAATATTGTTATAGTCTCGTGGAGAAAAAATGAGGAAATAAAATCAAAAGGCTAATCAATAAGAGTCTTAATTCTTTCGAATCAATATATATAATCATTTGTAATTCTTTGTAATTAAAATAAATAAATATCGTTATAATTTGAATAGTTGTCGAAAAATAGTCAACTAATTTTACTTTCAGGAAGATATAAAGAGTGAATCGTATCCTTTCTTAAAGAAAATGAAAGATAATCAGATCAATCTCGCCAAGATCTACGGATTTCTAATTATCAATAACGAAATGTTCATGATTTCCTCTGGTGTCCAGGAGGGTTCCCATTCCTTATTAAAAGATTGAAAATTTGCTCGGAAGATGAACTAATCCAATAAAACTTTGATTTCTTACATTACAAAAACAACCATACAGAAGTAGGATGAAGAAAGAATTGAGGAACTACAAAGAAAAAGGAAATCTGATAGGTCAGACGCAACAAACAAAAAACAAACAAAGGGATATATTGTAATTGAAATAAACAATGTTAGATACTTCCTTGAAAACTGTAATGACAAATTTCATAAATCTTTGCAACAAATAAAGAAGAAAGAAATAATAAAAAACAATAAACAAAACAAAAAAAACAATTTAATAAAGGAGGTATTGCATGCTCAATTCGTCCCAAGAAACGAGTTGAGCAATTTAGAGTAGTCAAATTGCTCTTCTAATGCCCAATTCATCTTACCTTCCTTGTTGTTTTTCACTTGGAGGTAAGGAAGAGCTTTCTGTCGTCCTAAACGTTTCAAGTGAGGAGCTAACAATGGAATTATACTCTCCGAGAATTCCTTTGAATACTTTCTCCATCCTCCAACAGATCGACTATTAATTGGTTGTTGTATTTGTAAGAAAGAAATAGTTTTAGCGACACTGTTAGATCTTGGTCTCATCTCGCGTTGAGGCGACGATGGAAATAATACATCTAATGATGTCTCATTATCTTTATTCTGTGTTGAGTCATAAATCAAAGGAAGTTCTAATAATTCCGAGAGTTGCTGAACAACTTTGTTTGGATTCGCTACCAGTTCTTCATAACGAATATCCACTAAAGCTCTCCGTCTTCCTCCTGCGTAATCCAGTACTGGTAAAACCTTTCGATAATGTGCAATGATCTCTAAATACGAAATATATTCTTCGACAAGTGTCTGGAAATCGATATTATATGCCGAAGCATCGGAAAATTGATTTTTCAAACAAGACAGTAATGTATCTAAAGGATCTCGAACTAAATGAAGAATTATCGCATTCGGAAACATTAAATGAATTAGAGGGATATTTTTGTAATTCCCCAACATTTTATCTATCAATCTCACATTCGTCCCTTCTATAATATCTCTTCTCTCCCTTACAATCGGAGCATCCACCGCTGGCTTATCATCGAGGATATTTCCCAAAGGAAGGAAAGAAGTGTTCGATGGATTGAAAAAGCCCCCAGAAAACATGGAAGAGTCATTCAACACTGATCGAGCTACCGACAAAGACTTCGCTTCATCTGCTAACTTCTCTACATACTTCGATCCCGTCTTCTTCAGTAATTTCGATAACAACTTAAAGAACTTTCTTCGATCACTCGATATCTCCCGTGTATTCTTTGTTTGCAGCTCCTCTTGGAACTCGCCCAATAATGTCCCCAACAGCTTCTTCTCACCCAGGCCCCAGATCCTAGCATGTGATGAAGCTAACAGGCTTTCCAATAGAGTTGATCCCGTGCGGAAGAATCCCACGATGAAAATCGGACGCTTTTCATCTCTCAAACCGATCCAATCTTCTCTCCGCTCTGGCCAATACGAAGACGGATAGTATTGCCTCGCTATTTCGACATCATGGAGCGAGTTGCTGACATTGTACAACTTCGATTCTGTCAGTCGAAACTTCTCCAGCCTCTGCGCTGCTAATAAATGACCCCACGCATTGGAAGTGTCATTCGCTACATCGTAGTAGTAGAACAACGACCAGTGGAACGATGCTAAGATCAAGCGGTATTGCTGGTGGAGGTTCCAATGTGGATGCGGCGAGTGTAAAGAAGGGAGGATGGGAATATTTCTCTTCGCAAATGAGGCAAGTCTCCTCAACTCATACAGACTTTCACGACCAATCAAATTGTTCTCGAACTTGCAGATCACCGAGCTATTCCTTCGATAGACTATCTCTTCTTCCTCGTCTTCGTAAACAGTCCGCTTCAAAAGGTCTCCCAAGTAATCACGAAAGATCCGCGCCTCCTTGTCCTCCAGGAAATCATTCACCATCCTTCCTCCTCGAGATTGGAAAAACGGTAAATATGATTGTGTGTAGCATGGACAAGCTTCTACTGAAGCCATAAAGCGTGAGGATGCCTCCTCGCGGTTATTCGCGAAAAGGGAAGTATATCCGTGATAGTAATACACGCGAGCGAGGTAAGTGCAGTTGAACTCTAAAGGATTCAACAGCTCTTCCCCCTCATCACCCGCACCATTGCGATGCATCATCTTCACTAATTCATCTTCCAATCCGCGCAACAACTGCAAAGAATAATGAAATCTCCCAAGATGATTTAACAACTTTGTCAGATATATTTCTAGCCAAAATCGAAACTCCACAACGTTATTCAGCCTTTCGCCGGTTACCACATTCCAATCTCTCCAAGAGAGTAGGTTTGAACTGTTCGACAAAAAAGCGGAATGGACTTTGCTGCCAAGTTTGAGCGCATTCCAGTGTTCATCTTGTAGGTGTGAAGTAATTGATTCCACCAACCAATTCGTTAATGTTGCTTCAGCTAATTCTTCTTGGAATGCAAAAGGATTTTTACTTTCTGCAAAAACCAAAACACTCATACAAATGACGAAAAGAGATAACAACATTCTCGCTTCTCGCTTCTCGTTTGCTGGAATGGAACGTTTCAAGGAGTCGACTCTTATTTCGACTCTTTTATCTGATATTATATCAAATATTTGTTCTGTTTGTAAATGAAGTCAATCGATATCGTTAATTGAATAATTCTTATTGATAATTTAGTTTACATTACCAAATTTTTCTTTTGAAAAATTGTTTCAAAGTTATGAATAATTACAAAAGCAGTATGAAGAATAAGATATCACTTCTACAACTGCGTTCCCTGCTTAGACAAATAAGGGAAGCCTAGATCCGCTTCGATGGCATGGGTCTTTGTAATTTGAGAAGTTATGCGGAACACGAGCAAACACAAAAAACACTTTGATTTCTCCTGTTTTACAAAACAAACACTTAGAAGTAGGTCAGAAAATATAGAAGGCAACAAAAATAAAGACAATGGGTCAGAATATGTAAGCTCACATGTTGTTAGAATGTAATGACAAAATTAAAAAAGAAAATTAAAAAGAAGAAAATTCTTTTTTTCGCAGTAAATAATGAAGCATCAAACAAGTATTGGAGATTTAATTCGTCCCAAGAAACGAGTTGAGCATTTTAGAGTAGTCAAATTGCTCTTCTAATGCCCAATTCATCCTCCCTTCCTTGTTTTGTTTTACTTGGAGGTAAGGAAGAGCTTTCTGTCGTCCTAAACGTTTCAAGTGAGGAGCTAACAATGGAATGATACTCTCCGAAAATTGCTTTGAATACTTTCTCCATCCTCCAACAGAACGAGTATTAATTGGTTGTTGCACTTGTAAGAAAGAAATAGTTTGAGGAATAATGTCAGATCCTGCTCTAAATTCTCTTTTGAGCGATGATGGAAAAGTGAATAAATCCTGTGATGAATTGTCAATCTTCGTAAATAAATTCTGTGTTGAGTCATAAATCAAAGGAAGTTCTAATAATTCCGAGAGTTGCTGAACAACTTTGTTTGGATTCGCTA
>VKHI01000973.1:0-10287 GCA_015145745.1 Poterioochromonas sp. DS
GACTAAACACTCCTCCTAAATCCAACTCTGACACTCGTCTATTGAGCTCTCTTGTCACAAACATGACATGGATTTGAGCTGTTTGGTTTTTCTTGGGATCTGAAGCTTTCTCCATTGAAGATGGAGTTTGTTGTTTCCCATAGTCAACCGCCCAACCAACTCTCATTGCTCTCCCAAGAAAGAAGTAACCATTCATCTCCTGCAGAGCTCTTTCAGCAGATTCGCGAGTAGAGAACTTTATGAAACCGAAGCCTAAATGAGCTCTCTGTGGATCACGATCACTCTTCTTCAGTTGAACTGTTTCCACTCCTCCAAAACGGCTAAACAGCTCATAGAGCTTGATCTCATCACAGATGACAGACAAATCACCAAGAAACAAGGTAGTCGTCAAATCTTCCGATTTTGGACAAAAATTATCCAAAATATTCAAAACTTTCTTCGGTGGTCGACGATTCGAACTTTCACGACGCTGCGTTGATTGCATTTGTGATGCAAAACTCGTACCAGGAAGGAAGGGATTCATCCGTACCAAAATTTGAGTGATATTGTTATGAGAACAGACCCTAACAATAGGATATAATTCCAAAGATATCCTTTCTCGGTGACGCAACCGATATATTTTTTGAATTTGAGAAGGTCAAAGAGGTGACAACTCAATACAGTGCTTTCGACTCTCAAAAAGATGATTCTTTTATTTTACACTGCATCTCAGAGGACCGTAGTGCTGTGAGATGGTGAGAGATGAACTTCGTTGAGAATCTCAACTTTACGTGCTCTACCTTCAATGTTAACCATTCTCAAGAGCTTGGATCAGTGGAATGATCAGGGGAGACTCGTCTTCTCACTGGGCTGAGAACGTTCACAATTTAATTGTTTAAGGTTGTTGTTCAATTTATATATTTTTTTTTAATCTTAAAGATTGAAAGAATGCAATCATCTCTGATTCCTGATTTCCAAATCAATCATCATCCTTATGATGTTCAACCACCACGCAGACATGGTGCGAATGGTTTTCCGAAAATGGAAACTGAATCTACCACCTTGTTTGTGGGAGATTTATCTGTCCTTTGTGATGAGAAGGCCGTTTTCGAATTATTTTGTGAGTTCGGCGAGATTGAGAGAGTGCAGCTGAAGAAGAGTGATCGCGATCCTCAAAGAGCTCATCTGGGATTTGGCTTCGTGAAGTTCGCGAGTCGCGTCTGTGCCGAAAGAGCCTTGGAAGAGCTGAACGGTCATTTCTTTCTTGGTCGAGCTTTGAGAGTCGGATGGGCTGATGATTTCGGGAAACCACAGCAATCCGCACATGTTCCAAAGTCTGAAGATCCCAAGAAGAAACGGTTAACTGCTCAGATTCATGTCACTTTTGTGACGCGAGATCTGAACAGAAGAGTTTCAGAGTTGGATTTAGGACAAGTGTTTAGTCGCTTTGGAAATCTTGTTGACATAGCAGTGAAGAAAAATGCCATCAACGAGGTAAGTCCCTTGTTGTGTCATTCCATTCCCTCCTCCTCTAACAAGAATGATTGTAGGAATTCGGTGTGCAGTCAGGATATGCTTTCCTTCACTTCTCTTTAACACCTGAAGGTTTAAAGTCTGCTGTTGCTGCAGTAGAAGAAGTGAATGATTGTATGATTGATAATATAGCTTATCAATGTAAAGCTGGAAGCACTTTAAGCACTCAACTTGCTGTAATGCATTCACTGGAACGTCATCAACCGTTTACTCCTGCACACAGTCATGCTGAGAGAGTGGCCCCAAACTTCCCACCTACTGCAGAAGCTCGAGCTCCATTGAGACATCTTGTTCATGCTCATCATACAAATGAGGCTCGCTCGTTCAGTGGTCCTCACCATGCTTTATCTTTTTCCACGTATGGAAATTCTTCTGAGTTTAATTCTATGAAGGGATTGGATCGTTCTAACCAACCCTCTTATTGTGATGACATGCGATCTATGTCAAATGTTCATCACCGTTATTTACCACCCTCTGTCTTTCATCAAAAAGAAGAGCAAATCCAATTTCATTTAAGATCAATTGAAAGTGATCTACTTTCATCCTCATCATCATCAGCACCTTCCAACTTTCATGATTTTCCTTCTTATACTACAACTAATGAAATGAAAATGATCGCTGAAAAGTCATTATCATCATCATCCTATTACTAAACATATTATAGTCATTTGAACCCAGCCATTTCTTCTCATTTCTTCATATTGGCGATTTTTATGTTTTTATTTGTTTATGGTTGTATGTGTGTTGCGTGTATGTGTGTTTTCTTGTTCAATTTGATTTCATTTGTCTCTCCCTTCTATTGTCTATGATTATTAAATGGGATTTTTACCTTTCTCTTCTTCACCTATCTTTCCATGCATTTTCTCTCGCAAGAAAAAATAGTGAAGTCAAGAGAAATGGATATATGTGTAATAGCTCAATGTTCATTGTTGAACTGCTGCTGTCCTTTTGCTGTCTTGTACAAAAACATTTCAAACAAATACAACTCAAATATTATTATTCCTATGCTGTATGTCATATTATATTCCTTTCATTCTCATGTTTCTTTCTTCTTGTCATAGTTAGTTTCGTAGATGTTTTGACGATGATATAATAATATTATTCTTTCTTTTACAAAGGAATAAGAAAGGATAAAGTGAAAAAGAAAGTTGGTCCGATTAGGTTTGATCAACTCTCTTTTAACTTCTTTCTTCATTCTTCTGGGTGTCCGTCTGTTCATTACTTCTCTTTGCAAAAACTTCATTGATGATTCTATTACTTCTATTACCAAGAAAAATCTATATAAAATACAAGAATAATTAGAAATTTTAAAAAAAGAAAAGAAAAGAACCGAAAATCTTGTATAATTTATCATGCGATTTTATGCATTTCAACATTATAATAAACTTTAATCTTTGCTCATAGAATTGTCCATGATGAAGCATAAAAAGAAAACAATTATATTAGAAAACTTTTGACATCTTTCCCCTCCTACTTCACACAATATATGATATTACTTTTTTCTGCATTCACGTTTGTTTGTTTGTTTGTTTGTTTGTTTGTTTTTTGGTTTTTGTTGATTTTCTTTCAGATTAAATACTAGTATATGTCAAAGTTTACATTGTTGAGAAAACAGAAAGGATTGAATTGAGAGAAAAGTTTTTGTCGAATGACATATTTTTATTATTACTCTCTCCTCTCTCTTCCTTTTGTTCATAAGTATGTCAAGCTTGTCCATTCATTATTTTCCTATGATTTCTTCATTGTTGTTTAGTTTCTATGTGCATCTCACTATTCCTTTCAAGAAAAATGTGAGACAAAGAGAGAGATAGATAACCTTTTGCTTTTCATTGTATGTCTCGTTGTCGTTGCAAGAATTGTTTTTTTGTTTTAGATTTAAGAGTTTTTGTTCCTTTGAAACTTCGCTTGAAACCTCCCAATAATATTTCTTATATTGATGATGGACTTGCCCTTTTTTTGTTTTTTTTTTTGTCTGTATAAATTTTTTGAGACGTAAATTAACTAGGAGATCGGGTTTCTTTGATTTAAAAGCTATTCAATAGGTTCAAACAATACCAAGGATAACCTTCCTGAATAATATGGAAAAAAGGCAAAATAAACAAATAAACAAATTTCATCTTAATAAAATAAGAATAAAATAAGAAAGAGATAATAGATAAAATAAATACATCTATACACTTATACAATAAACTAATTTTTAAAAAAAAAATTAAAAATAATAATAAAAATAAAAATAAAAATAAAAATAAAAATAAAGAAACATTCTGGAGAACGGAGAACGTTCTTTAGAGAATCCTACCGGGATTTTCAACCTAAATCAAGTCTTCTTTCAGAAAAGCCGACTGGCCGTACTTTTTCGTAAAGAAGGCTTAAGGAGGAAAGGAAAGGAAGAATGAAACAAGGGATGATGAAACTTCAATCCATCATAATGATAGTACCGATATGATTACTCAATGATTTTTATTCTTTCTTTTGGTTTTAATTCATTTGCTTAAATACTATGAATGCAGAAAGCTCTTCCTCTCTTGAAGATGATTGTTCTTTTCATTTCCAGAACATTCGTCCAAGCCGGCGCCGGCGCCGGCAAGTCAGCGAGGAAGGGAAGATCGTTTTCCTGAACCAAATTCTTAAGTCCATGTCATTATTGAATGGAGAAGGAACTTTGAGAGAAAATTTGGATAGATTGTTCTTCATTATAAATTCCCTAACGATCCAATGTTCCCTAACGCACCTAATCCTAACATTTCCAATGTTAGCATTCCGAGGACTAGTCATATGGAGGCAAAGGCCTTCAATGAAGGCTTTCCTGCAACTATTCCAGATTCTTTATTGACTACTACTTTATTCCTCGGAGATCTCTCTGTTCTTTGTAATGAGATCAGTGTCCGTGAGCTGTTCAGTCGATATGGAGAGATTGAGAGAGTGCAACTGAAGAAGAGTGATCGTGACCCTCAACGAGCTCATCTCGGCTTTGGTTTTGTGAAATTCGCAACTCGAGCTTCTGCCGAAAGAGCCTTGGAGGAGTTGAACGGAAAATTCTTTCTTGGCCGTGCATTGAGAGTAGGATGGGCAGAGGATCACAATCGTATCGGTACTGGCGTGAAAGCTGCAGATCCAAAGAAGAATCACCAGACAGCTCAGTTGCATGTGTCATTTATGTCTCGGGATATGAACAAAAGAGTATCAGAGATGGATTTAGGTGGTGTCTTTACTGGCTTTGGGAATGTCGTCGACATCGCAATCAAGAAGAATGTGTTAAATAGGGTTAGTAATAAGTATTTGTTTTCTCCTTTTTCGAAATTAACTCTTGTCCAATTTTATATGTAGGAATCTGGTGTTCAATCAGGATATGCTTTTGTTCATTTCAGTTTAACTTTAGCAGGACTTGAATCAGCTCTTACAGCAGCAGAACGAGTAAACAACTGTATCTTTGATAATATTACCTATAAATGTAAGACAGACCATGCTTTAGTCATGCAATATCGTGCTTTAAAAGCATCAGAATCAAGCCATGCAGCACCACCGCTTTATCCTAGTGTTCATGATTCCTTCGACTTTTATGAGCCCAAGCCTCGAGAAACATTGTCAATTGATCATGCAGAATATGTTCCTCGTCAAACTATTCAACCTATTCCTTATACTTTAAACTTTTCAACCTATGGAAACACAGTAGAACCTCAAACTGTTTACTCCCCTCATAGAGTGTCTCACCGTGAAGCTTTCTTTTCTCCGAAGCATGAAAGAAGACTGGAATACAGACATAATGAGGCCGAAATATTCGACCAAGCGTCAGCGTCAGCATCTATCTCTCGGAGTTCATCATCAATGAGAGAAGAAGATATTAGATCACCCGTATTCTTCCCTTCAGTGTCATCATCAGTCTCTTACGATGATTTTCCTTCTTATAGAAGAGGTACAATGAAGGATTCTTATGATGATCATTATACTCACCACCATTATACTCCAGAGAGATGAAACAAAGGGATATTAATCCCCACAGTAAGAATAAATTATGTATCAAGTTTTAATTCTTTGTGTTTTTGCTTTTTGTTTTTCCTATTCGTGTTGTTGATAATTGTTTTTCCCTGTTCTATTTTCTTTTTATTTTCTTTCTTTGCTTTTCGTTGCTTTTCATTTTGCATTGCTTGTCATTTTTTGTTTTATCCTTCTTGCTTTCTTTCTTTCTTTGCGCATATTTGTGACTCCTCCCCTTTGCGATGTTCTTGTTTTATTTTTTGCGTTGTCTCGTGTTAAAGTTCCGGACGTATTTGTTGTGTATTTGTGTTGTGTGCAAAGTTTTCCAGAAAATGATAACTACAAGCGGGTTCCCCTTTGGAGACTTGCACAAAATGAAAGCATAGATTCCTTGCAACTACCCCTCTCTCTCTCCCTCCTCTCTTCGCACAGATTTAGCATCTTTTATTTAATCAGGTGAAAAATTCTCTTGAAATATTCTAGTAAAATTCGTTGATACTTATTCATTACTTCTGATTGTGTCTCGCAGTCTCGCACTGTATTTGTTAGAGAAGAGAAATTTAATCTTAATTCAGAAACCCCACCAACTTTTACGAACGTAAATTTACGATTACTGATTTCGTCTTCTTAAACACTGTTACATTACCTCGATCATTACTTATTACATTAAGAGCTACCCTTCAAGCCATTTTAAATTCTTGACGAAGAGAATATAGAGGAGACATTACTGGCATTCTCTCTTGATCGATTGGAGAAAAAAGAAAAAATCGCTCAAATTCCGTTACTTCTTGCCGGCGTTTGCCGGCGGCTGGAGGTAGTGTAATCTAACGGAAGGGGTGCAAGCGGCGTTCAACGGTCAAATGTATGTTCCTAGCCTTTTCTTCAACGACTCTGAACCAAACAAAGCAAAAGAGAAAGTGCCCTTAACTTCTGTTAAGATGCAAAGGTGTGGTTCTGTTGGATTGAAGTCAATTTAACTGAAAAAAAAATAAAGCTTCTAAAATTCTCTCATATTTTAATTCCCGCACTAAGCATTAACAACAACAGAAAACAATAACAATGCAAGATCTCTTTACTCATTTTGGTCCAGCTTGTTCAAGTCCTCCTATGCATAGGAGAAGATTGAGCGAAGGAGCGGCATTTAGTTTCCCTGATACTGTATTGACTACAACTTTATTCCTTGGAGATTTGCCTGTGCTTTGCACTGAAGTAGGTCTTCGTGAGTTATTTAGTCAATATGGAGATGTTGAAAGAGTGCAACTGAAGAAGAGTGATCGCGACCCTCAAAGAGCTCATCTTGGTTTTGGTTTTGTGAAATTCACAACTCGCGCATCAGCTGAGAGAGCATTGGAGGAGTTGAATGGTAAATTCTTCCTTGGTCGAGCATTGAGAGTAGGATGGGCTGATGATCATAATCGCGTTGGGGCTGGAACGAAAGCTTCAGATCCAAAGAAGAATCACCAGACAGCTCAGTTGCATGTATCATTTACCACTCGCAATCCTAACAAAATCGTGTCAGAGATGGATTTAGGAGGAGTGTTTAGTGGTTTCGGCAATGTCGTCGACATCGCAATCAAGAAGAATGTATTGAATAGGGTAAGTCAACTTTTCAGTTTACAATTAATCCATTTGCTCATCCAATTTTCTTTCTTAGGAATCTGGTGTTCAATCAGGATATGCTTTCGTTCATTTCAATTTAACTCTTCCAGGACTTGAATCTGCTCTTTCAGCTGCAGATCAAGTCAATAATTGTACTATTGATGAAATTACATACAAATGCAAAACTGATCAAGCTTTATTGATGCAATATTTATCATTGAAGACACCTAAGCCTATTATTACCCATGATCTTTTTTGTAATTCAGATTACAGAAGTGAATCTATTTCACCAATTGAGCGTTCTAACAGTGTTGAAAATAAATCTAGACCAGTTCCTTTCACATTAAACTTTTCAACCTATGGAAACACTGTAGAACCTCAAACTATTTACTCTTTTCCAAGTTTATCAGATGATTCGTTTGTTTCACCAAGAAGTAGTGATAATAGACGTCATCATAAGCAAGAAATATATTACCCATCATCGTCATCATCACCAGTGTCAAGAAGTTCTTCATCAGTTAGAGAAAATGATTATAATAGATCACAAGAATTATATCTTTCACTGTCATCGTCAATGTCTCACGATGAATATCCATCCTATAGAAGAGGAGGAATGATGATGTGAACATTACCTGTTCTCGTCTTACCTACGCAAGAATAAACACAAAAGATTTTCAATGAAAATTATTCTCTTATAGTAATTCATTTCAAAGAAAACTAATGATTTTTTCAAACAGAAAAAAACACTTTATATTATATGTCACCAACACTTTTCGAATATAAATAATAATAATTATGAATGATATGTCCTATTTGCTTTGCATAATGTAGTTTGTTTGTTTCCTCTCGTGTTTGTTCATTTTTACTTGTGTCTCTTCGTTCTGTGTGTCCTTGTTTCGTGTGTTTGTGATAGTGCGTTTTTTCAGTTGATTTCCTCCATTTCGTTGACATTCTAAAAAAGACTTTAACCCAATTTAGCTTCGCTTTGCTTCGTTTGTAGTTTCTATTCGCATATTTTCTCGTTTTTCTTTTCGTTCGTTCTTTTCGTCTGCATTTAATCGTATTGAAAATTTTCGGAAACCATTTTAGTGTAATGTGATAAGGTTTTGTCCCTAAATATTATGTGCACAAGCCTACTTTCCTCTTTCGCAATTATTCTATATGTAAATTTTTCTCGTAGCTTTTGTATTTTTCACCCACACATACAAATTCTTTCTCTTTTGCTGTTTGTTTAAGTCTTAGGTGATTGAAGTACGAATTCTATTTTAAATCAACGCTTTTACTTTCTCGTTGACCAACTATTATTTGTTGTACATAAAATACTATCGTGCAGTTTAATCTTGTAATCTAAAAATAAGATACACTGTCGTAATTTTCAAATTTGTTGACACTAAGTAAAAATTCAACGTCACTTAACAATCATTTTTACTCTGATGAACTTTCGAAATGATAACGAAAAATTGTGATCAAATTTTAATCTTGAATCGAGATAGTGGTCACATTTTGTTCTTCGCGACAAGAAAAGTAACACAAACTCTCTGTTTCTATGAATCTTCTTTTCTTGAGATGACTCTTATTAACATCTGTGAAACTATCGAACTCATCTTTTCTGTTATAAACTTCTATTTATGTTTCTCCCTTTCTGTTTTTGTTAAACTTCGTTCTCTCCCTTTCTGTATCCTGTTCGGAAAAGCACTTTGAAAAGCGCTTTTTCTGACTGTGGCAGTACCGATAACGAACATCCGGTTGAACAATTCCAACAGAACACTTTCATTTTCAAGACAATTATAGATTATTTGTGTGAAAAAGTCGTCAATTTTCAAAGAGGGATAGATTGTTCTTTAATTTTCCTGAAAAACTAATGATAAATGATAAAATTCCATAAGTTGAAAAATCTCGCTTCGCTTTTCCGGGAACGTTTTCCGGGAAAGAAATGCGCTGTGTTCGTTCCGCTGTGCTCGATGGGGTGGCACCGTTAGTGCAGCGTTGGGAAAGAATTCTTTATCTTTTCTTGGAACAATTTTCTAGACTCGTCACAACCTTCCCGCACACAAATAAATAACGGCCAAAATGTTTCGCGATATTCCTCTTCATCCTTCTTCGTCCATTGTACAAGCGATGCAAAGTCCTCGAGAATCAATCAAACTTACGGAAGCCAGCCTTAAAGCTCCTCTCCTAACCACCACTTTGTTCCTTGGTGATTTGTCTGTAGTTTGCACTGAAATGAATCTTCGTGAGTTGTTCAACAAATACGGAGAACTTGAAAGAGTTCAACTGAAGAAGAGTGATCGAGACCCTCAAAGAGCTCATTTAGGCTTTGGCTTTGTCAAGTTCTCTACACGCGAATCTGCAGAGAGAGCATTGGAGGAGTTGAATGGTAAATTCTTCCTTGGTCGTGCATTGAGAGTAGGATGGGCTGATGATCATAATCGCATCGGCGTAATTAAAGCTTCCGATCCAAAGAAGAATCACCAAACGGCTCAATTGCATGTGTCATTCACCTCTCATGCTGACAAAATCGTGTCTGAGATGGATTTAGGAGGGGTGTTTAGTGGTTTCGGCAATGTCGTCGACATCGCAATCAAGAAGAATGTATTAAATAGGGTAAGTCAACTTTCAAACTCTATGTGAAGGATTAAATTCTCATATCTTCATTAATTAGGAATCTGGTGTCCAATCAGGATATGCTTTTGTTCATTTCAGTTTAACTTTAGCTGGTCTCCAATCAGCTCTCACAGCCTCGGAGCGCGTAAACAATTGTACCATTGATGATATCACGTACAAATGCAAGACAGATCAAGCTTTAGTGATGCAGTATATGTCTTTAAAATCTGAGCCTTCCAGTCCACATAATGATTTTTCACGTGCTTCCTCTCCCGCAATGCATGATTTTGTTCGCGCTCCTTCTCCAGTATTTCGTGATTATTCACGTGCTCCCTCTCCGGCATCGCGTGATTTTGTACACGCTCCCTCTCCTCGTGCCCCCTCTCCAGTAATTCGTGATTTTTCACGTGCTCCCTCTCCGGCGACGCATGATTTTGTTCGTGCTCCGCCTCACGATTATGCAAATGCTCCCTCTTCTACATTTCTTGCGGGTGTGGCTGACCCCAGAGAACCGTTGACTCGTCTGGAAGATGGCATTGTTTGTAGCAAGCCCAAACCAATTCCATACCCTTTAACCTTTCCTTCTTATGATAAAAC
>VKHI01000974.1:0-10274 GCA_015145745.1 Poterioochromonas sp. DS
AGTTGGTCTCCTTGAAACGGCCTTTGTCTAAAGATTCTTTATCAATTAATTGATTATGAAATTCCTTGGTATCTCATGTTTTTGCTTCTTTTTTCTTCGTTTTTTTTTTTTTTTTTTTTTTTTTTTTTTTTTTTTTTTTTTTTTTTTTTTTTTTTTTTTTTTTTTTTTTTTTTTTTGGATTTAAAATAGCAGTTGATAAATGTTTCATTTCCTTCGTGGGATCTAAAGCTTAAACACAACCAGGAGGAATATTTTTATTTTCTTTTGATCGCATACGATTGCTCACTTAAAGTTGTGAACAATCCTATCCTCATTATATCACACATGGAATAACCTCTTTCAGCAGATAGTTACATTGCAATTTTAAATAACAATGTTCATTTTCATTTTTTTGCTCAGTTGCCTTGCTTCATTCCTTTTTTCCCTTCTTTGCACTGAATCTATCTTCATGGGTGCTTTGTTTCCATAAATGGACAATTCCTACGTCAAGTCAAGGACTCTGAAAAATGTTATTGGGGTTTATTGCATGTTTTCACCAAAATTATGGCCGAATCAGCTGGGACCAAAAGAACGTTCTTTACGTTGTAACTACGGCCTTTCACGGCCTGCTTGTTCTTTTAGGGATTCCGATTTGGGATTGAAGATTGGCAGCGTTGAGACGGATTGGATAAGTAGAAGGATGATTTCGACTGTTTGATATTATTTCATATCAAAGTTTGAGGTACATATAGAAACTCAGAAAACATACTCGATTTTGTGTGGCTTTTGAGTACACCAATCTCTTTCACATTTATATGATATTTTTGTGGTTTTTGCTTTTTGGATGTTTTTGTGTTGCTGTTGAGGCAGCACAAAAGATCGACTTCGTTGATACTGAGTTTGATGCTGATTCCTTAGAAAAGAAAGGTTTATGTTCTAAACATGAAGAACTATCTAGTTGCCAGATGCAACATGGAACTTTTGATCTTAATCCGTTCACTATTGTTAATTACCAGAGAAAGATCCTGATGGAGTACACTCCTAAGGCTGACTGCACTTCTGCCGTCGCAATGTTTTTAGAGCAAGTAGGATTTAGATATGGTGTTGAGTACAAAGGCTGGCCTCAATTTTTTCTTGAGAAGTACTACGAGCCTCATTGCGGTAGACCAACGGTTTGTACGTATTATTATGATGACTGGTACCGCTTTAAAGTGACCCGCAATCCTTACGACCGAGCAGTGTCCAGTTATCTCTATATAATGAAAAATCCACCTCTGTCAGAGAAAGCGATTCCAGAGGACAAGCGAGAGAATATGACCTTTGAACAGTTTATCGATCATATGCTAACTTTGTCAGAGGAGGAGATGCAGTACTATGGAGAAGGACATGGAGGATATCAATCCCAAGTGTACGAGAGAGCCCTTTTTCAAAAATATCAACATCGAAAGAGCTTCTTTCATCACATCGTACATATCGAAGATCCTAAGGCGCTGGATCCGATCCGAGAGAGATTCAACTTCACCAGTCATCTCAACTACATGCCACCTCACCACGCGGTTCGCACCAACAAAGAGCAAGGGTTTGTTGGCAATGTTCCGTACGATCAACTGAAGGAACACATACCTACTGACTATGGTCTATTCTATGACTTGGCACTGAAAGAAAAGGTCTCTCGAAGGTTTCACTGGGACTTAGCGATCTATAACTACACCTTTCCCTTCCACATTCAAATAAAACGAAAAACAAGAAGAGGAATTAAATAAAGACGTCATTGTATAAATTTATTTTGTTAATAGATGAATAGTTTGTAATTTATTTTTTGTATTCCTATGGTCTCTTCTCGAATAAACCTCGATTATGCCTGTAACATTAACTCAGTCTCGAACTCATGGAAAGATTGTAGTGAAAGGTATTTTTAAGACTTCGAGGAGAGAATAATAGGTGATGTTTATGCACTCCTTCATACACCCCTGAGCACCCCGGGGTCCTCACTCAAGTTTGAGTGGACACACCTTTGATTGTTATCAGCGTACAGAGTTCCGAAGGAATTCCTTCAGTTTTTCAAGGAGGGCATTCTTGGGTGGGCACCTGGAATTTAATCCATTTTCACTACTTTTTCACCCATCGTGCTCAGAGACTAAACACTCCTCACTTCTGCACCACCGACACTCACTGAAAACAATGCGAATGAAACTCAGAAATTAAACAACAAAACTTCAGGAGAAAAACTTCAATATTCATCTGACGAATATGAGTCACTTTACTCAAAGTTTAGCACCACGAATGCATTCGACACCTCGTGAAACATCAAGCAGAAGACCACCAAAGAAAGTACTAGGAATTTTAGAACAATTCAATTCGATGTGACGACTACCTTGTTTCTTGGTGATTTGTCAGTCATTTGTGATGAAATAAAACTCGAAGAGTTGTTTAGTCGCTTTGGAGTAGTGGAATCTGTTCAATTGAAGAAGAGTTAGCGAGATCCTCAAAGAGCTCATTTAGGCTTTGGATTCATCAAATTCGCAACTCCTGATTCAGCTGAAAGAGCTCTTCAAGAGATGAATGGTTATTTTTTTCTTGGCAGAGCTATGAGAGTAGGCTGGGCTGTAGACAATGGAAAAAGGTCATCTCAAGGCTCGATGGAACAACCTTCGGACTCCAAGAAGAGTCAAACAGCTCAGATTCATGTGATGTTTGTGACAAGAGAACTCAATAGACGAGTGTCAGAGTTGGATTTAGGAGGAGTGTTTAGTCGATATGGGAATCTTGTAGACATTGCAATCAAGAAGAATGCAATTAATCATGTAAGAATAGCTATTCTACTTTTGTTTTGTTACCCTTTATTCTTATTCTCTCTTACAAATCATAGGATTATGGTGTGCAATCAGGATATGCTTTCCTTCATTTTGTCTCGACACCTGAAGGTTTGAGGTCAGCTATTACTGCAGTTGAAGAAGCACATCTGCTTGTCGTGGATAATATTACATATCAATGCAAAGTAACTCATTCTTTGCAAACTCAATTGATGTCAATGAAAAAGAAAGAAGAAATGAAACAACAAGAGAAGAAATATCTTCCTTCTTCACTGACCCATTCATTGGATGATGTTACCTCCCAGACCTACAACTCTATTCCCAATATGTCTGCAAGACCAAAGATTCATTCTATTGTTTTGAAAAATCAGAATTCTCTTGATTATGAATGTCATGAAAAGGACTTTTCTTCTTATCGTATGAAGACCGTCACGAAGGGGAGAATGGCTCCCAACAACCAACCTTATGATGAAGTTTTATATCCAAGATTAAATCATGAACCGTCTTCGTCTCCCTTGTCCCAATCATTTAAGAGGGTTCATAATAATCGAATGGATTTAAATGATAATAAAACAGATATTATCTATCCGAGCTTTAGTGTCAATGAGAGTAATATGACTATTTCTCAAGATTTTTTCAGTCATCGTCCTGGAAGACATTTTTCATCTTCATTATTTTTATCATCGTTTACGAATTCTACTTATGAACATCCTTAACTATAAAGACTGCAAAGCATCCTTGTTAGTATTAATGGTAAATGTATCTTATGATTTCATAAAATACAAAAGAAAAAGAACTAAAAGAAACTATAATCATACTATTAACACACATAGTATTTATGAAGACATTTGCTTTTATTCTTTTTTCTTTTGTTCGTATATTTTAACTTTGTTTATTTATTTGTTTGTTTGTTTGTTTGTTTGTTTGTTTGTTTGTTTGTTTGTTTGTTTGTTAGCTCATTCGTTTGTTTCTTTGGTTTGGTTTTGTTATTTCTTTAGGTACATCATCAGACACATTTCTGTTGAATTCAGATCTAACATTCTCTTGTTGTAGAAATAATATTTTAATGCTGAATGAGAGAAATAGAATCTTCAAACACAGATACTTCTGATATCCTGCTTTAACTTTGCATTTTCTTCATTTTTGTTTGTGAGAAGTCACATTCTTCCTCTCTTGATTTCGAGAACTTTCATGAACGTCTTTATCTATGCGGTTGATATGATGAATAAGTATATTGTACATCGTTCAAATTCATTATCTCATAACTTGAGGAGAATTCGATTTCATGTTCTTGATTGTTTTTATTCTTTGCTCTATACTAATTATTTATTTGTCTTCTCATAAGGTCATCAACTCTTTGTCAGATACTTTGTTTTCATAGGTTAGCATGAGAAGTAATCTTAATATGATAACTGTAACTTATTTCTAGCTTCAGTTCTATCATTTTATATTGTTTTCGTAATCAACAAATAATGTGCTTTCTATAGTAAGAAGTAGGTGTATGAATTGGCAAAGAAGGAATTGAATTGATTCTCTCTTGAAAAGAGTGAAAGTGTTCATTCACAAAGTTTGCCAGTCTGCTCAAATCATGAATCTGCTGTTAGATGGTTGGGTGGCTTTAAGCAATGAATGAAGAACACAGCATAAATTCATACGAAAACTTTAACTAACAGCTCAAATAATTACTGTTTGTGACGAATGTCAGAGTTGGATATAGGAGCAGGGCTGAGTCGATATGGGAATCTTTTAGACATTGCAATCAAGAAGAATGAGATTAACAATGTAAGAATAAGTTTCTGAATATATTTGCTGATTTATCTCTGTCTCTGTTAATAGGAATTTGGTCTGCAATTAAGATATGAGTGTTTCTATCAGTTCTCACTGCAGTGGAAGAGGGGCGCCACAATATAACCCGTGAATGTAAGGAAACTCACCTCCTTCTTCCAAAATATTACCTCAACCATTCGTTGATCATACTTTACATCGGGTTTTTGTAATCAAATTTTCTAATCTTAAATATAAACAATGAAGAGTACAAAAAAGAATTCCGTTCAGAACTTGTCGTCTTACATCATTAACCCTATCTATCTATCTATCTATCTATAGAAAGGATTTATACGAATATATACACCTCTTTTTCCAACAATAATCCATAAAAAGATAGAAAATTAATCAAAGCCTAAAATTCAAATCTCCTCAGTGAGAGGAAATGTTTTTTTTTCGATCTCAATGACTTCTGCGATGGAATAAGAATATAAGTATGAGAGGGGAACAAAAGAAAACAAAAAAAGAGGAGTCAGGTTTAAATCAAATAAAAACAAGAAAGAAGGATTGAGAAAGTGCGAAAGATAGTTTTGAATCTGAAGGGAACGGGGAAAAAAGAAGAAAATAAGAAAACAATAATTTTGACACGACAGTTATGGACTGTCCATACCAAGGATTTCTTTCAACAAAGCGATTTGTTGATCCGTAAGACCAATATCATATGATGTTCCTTCTTCGTTCATCCACACCGTGGACGGTTGATCATGATGAGTGATACAAGGGATCGTAACTGTGCTCGAAGAGAAGGTATTTTCTGATGATCTACTTACTGAAGAACAAGAGGAATTTGTATCAGTTGACATCGAGGATAATGGAGCTTGACTGGCATTTGAGACTGTTGAACGTGGAACATCGGGAGTAGCAGACGATTCAACAGAAAGAGTATCATCAGGAGTCTCTGTTGCAGTTCTGGTTTTGACCTTTGCAGGTTTCCTATAAAAGGATGGTTTGCGACGTTGCATCCCGCGAAGAAGATGCGGAAAACCTCTTTGGAATAAGGGATGAGAAAATGAGTACTTATTCCTCCAACTCGTCCCTGATACCCTCACAAAGCCATAACTATTAAGCTGTCGGAAGAAAGAACGAATTTTTCTCTCTAAAGATCGAGAGATCAGAAGAGTGGTCAACAGAGTAGAGAGTAGCTTACGTGAGAAATATTTGTTTATCACATTGGATTCAAAGGCACGAGGATCGATTATACGAAATCTTGATCCCTCCTCAAACCATGTAATAGAATCAACCCTTCCGAAAGTGAGAATAGAATAGAGCTTTTGAGGAAATCTGTCTTCATATTCACTTGAACTTGATGACGGGCTGTAGGAATTGTGAGATTTCATTGATTTAAAAACAAAAACAGTGAACAAAAGAACAACAGCTAAGAAATTTGAGAAGAAAAAGTGGAAAAAAATGAAAACGAGTAATTATAGAAAAGAAATATTAAGAGAAGAAATTCTAAAAGAAAGACTTTTCGATTCTTGCACAGCCAGAATTTTTCAGGTTTCTCGTGTTGGTAACAAAAAGTAATTTCTTTTTTTTTTTTTTTTTTATGTAATATGAATACTAATAATTTTAAGAATAATAATGTGTGTATATATATTTCTACATGGAAAATATATTTTATAAACTTACAAACAATTGAATTATTTAGAAAATAACATTGACAACTAAAAAGGAGAACATCTGAAAGAAGAAACTGGAAAAAAGAAAAAAGAAGAAGCCAAACACTTGAATTTTCCTTCTCTATTTTAGAAGTCTCAGAACAGATGGTTGATGTTATGTATCACCAATTACATACATCCTCATCCATCCCGATGATGATGAACTTAAAAGAACAGGAAAATTGGTACACCTCGTCATTTCTCGTTATCGTCCACTTCACCAGGGGCTCAAAAAATGCGAAAAATAGTTATCTGACTTGATGGTTGTCACATTATTAACGTCGTATTGGGTAAGAAAATGATTTTTGAAGATGGTGAAAATTGCTGATTTGAAATGGTTTTTGAAATAGATTTCAAAACTTTAATTTCTCCACCAACAAATATTACAATCAAGCCAAACCTTTTACTAAAACACAATAGATGATGTTAAATAACCAAGAATCTACTGATTGGATAATCGTTACTGTCTGGATCACTATCATATTCATCTTCTGACAGTCTTGCAAGGCCTACATTCCTCCTTTCTTTAGAGATTTTGTTGGAAGACGATCGATATTACCATGAATGCAAGTAAACAGCTGCTATGATCCCTTTCATTGTGGTGATGATGACTGCTTCAAGGTCTCGCGCCGAGTCTCTGGAATTAATTGTTCTTTCTTCTTTATACTTGAGAATCTTCCTCTTGGTCTTTCTAATGTCCTATTCAATGCTCTCCATGTGTTGAAAGGAGAGGAGGAGCTGCTGAAATCAAAGTGTCATGATTTTGTTTTTTATGACATCGCACCCTCAGAGCATCTCGATAGCACATCCTTCAGCCAATAGCGATGATGATTCCACGAATCTACTACGAGGATCGAAGCAAACTTACAGCACCAGATCACCGGATTGACGCCGGTACTCCACCGCACAAGACTCCACCACTGTAAGCGACAACATCTTCACTGACTAGAAGGTCACAAATCTTAAAGAATTTCAGATTGAATATTCAATGATGAATTACTTTTATCCGCCACAAGGAATGCATCATAATGTATCAAGTCGAGGTCAAATGAAGATCGTGGATCGCTATGATGCGATGACTGATGATCTAGCTACGACCTTGTTTCTTGGTGATTTAGCTGTCATTTGTGATGAAACTAAAGTATATGAATTGTTTCGTCGCTTTGGAGTGGTGGAATCTGTTCAACTGAAGAAGAGTGATCGCGACCCTCAGAGAGCTCATTTAGGCTTTGGATTCATCAAATTTGCAACTCGTGAATCAGCTGAAAGAGCTCTCCAGGAGATGAATGGTTGTTTCTTTCTTGGCAGAGCTATGAGAGTAGGCTGGGCATTAGACTTTGGGAAGAAAGGATCTCAATCGTTGATGGAACAAGCCACTGACCCTAAGAAGAACCAAACAGCTCAGATTCATGTGATGTTTGTGACGAGAGAACTCCATAGACGAGTGTCAGAGTTGGATATAGGAGCAGTGTTTAGTCGATATGGGAATCTTTTAGACATTGCAATCAAGAAGAATTGCATTAACCAAGTAAGAGAACTTTCCCTTTATTCGTTTTTATTGTATCGTTCATTTTTATTTCTTTCATTCTAGGAATATGGTGTTCAATCAGGATATGCTTTTCTTCACTTTGCTTTGACGCCTGAAGGTCTGCGATCTGCTATTACTGCAGTAGAGGAAGGAAACTTACTTGTTGTTGATAATATTACCTATCGTTGCAAAGTAACTCATTCATTGCAAGCACAGTTAATGTCAGTGCAGCAGAAAGACGAGCAGAAACCTGTAAAGAGGAATCTACCTCTTTCATTAACTCATGCTTTTCCGTCTCCATTTGATGATTCTACCTTGGAAACCTATAACTTCACGGCACGAGATGGATCGCTCACACATTCTACACCCTCGTCTGTGAGTAAATACCATGATAAAGACTTTCCTTCTTATAATATGTCTCCAACCAAGACGATGAATCGTACTGAACAATATTACGAAGTTCTACCTCCTCCTCCTTTATTACTTCCCGCATTTCATGATTTACATTCTGTTCAAACTAATGAGCCTACGTACACCATTTCTAATGATCGTATTACTATGAATGAACAGACAGCAAATTTGATCTATCCAAGCTTTACTGTCAATACCAGTACTACTTCTACGACGACGACTTTTACTGATACTACTATTCCTCAAGAATATTTTGATGATAATTATCATTTACCTGTAGGACCTTTGTCATCGTCATCATTATCATCATCATCGTTTATTCATTCTACATATGAAGATCTTTCGATGATGAGGAGTAAATAATGATAAGAACAATCGAAATAAGGAAATATTCATGATTTGTTCTCATTCTCATTTATGACAATGTTTCTTTTGTTCCTATTTCTTATTCGTTTTTGCTTTTCTTTTGTTTTATTTGTTCTTGTTTTTACTATATTTCTCCTTAATCCTCTCGAAGAATTACTAATCTCACACATTACCTCATTAATACATACTCCTATTACAGACACATTTTCTCTTCTTTCTTAGTACTTCTTGTCGAGTCTTCTTTGATTCAAAATCTATCAAACTATCTTCTTAATCAAGAACGAACGATTGATGTGAATCAAAAGAGATTGACGTTGTCACAGAACTTTACTCCAATAAAACGTAGAAATAATAACAATAATTCTAATGATAGAAGTAGTAGTATTAGTATTCATATACCCCAAACTTCATATAAGATTCTTTTACTTTGTATTTTCTTTGTCTTTCGTCTTATCTCAGTATATAATAGGTGAATTCATTCTTGTATCTACGCTGAGACATTTCTCAACTCTTAGATCTAAACTATAGTCAATCGACGAACTCTGTCTACATCTTTTATTTTCATATCATATATATTATTATACTATAAAACTAGAAAAAAGAGAAACATACAAATTTCATTTTATATCTACGTTGGAGAAAAGTTTATGATATTCTGAAAGTTATCGTCATATGTAGGAATTATTTTTAGTTTTATTTATTCTTTTTTCTTATTACTATTTTTTTATTTCAATCCTTCTATTCTTTTCTTTCATTTTCTTTTCTTTGCTTTAACCCTACTTTCTCTCCTCTCTTTTTTCTTTGATTCAATACTACAATACTAGCATTCTTCCAAACTATCAATGGATTCATTTCTTGTTCTCTTTCATTAATATTGCAGTAATATGAGAGGATAACGATGAATCAAGATATATCTTACATCATTTAATTTGGTTATCTTCCTTTCTTCATAGATTTCGTCGAATTTGAATGGTTTGTTGTATTTTTTTCTTTGTTTTTTGTTCAATTAATCGAGATATAGTGTGAGTTGGTCTCCTTGAAACGGCCTTTGTCTAAAGATTCTTTATCAATTAATTGATTATGAAATTCCTTGGTATCTCATGTTTTTGCTTCTTTTTTCTTCGTTTTTTTTTTTTTTTTTTTTTTTTTTTTTTTTTTTTTTTTTTTTTTTTTTTTTTTTTTTTTTTTTTTTTTTTTTTTTGGATTTAAAATAGCAGTTGATAAATGTTTCATTTCCTTCGTGGGATCTAAAGCTTAAACACAACCAGGAGGAATATTTTTATTTTCTTTTGATCGCATACGATTGCTCACTTAAAGTTGTGAACAATCCTATCCTCATTATATCACACATGGAATAACCTCTTTCAGCAGATAGTTACATTGCAATTTTAAATAACAATGTTCATTTTCATTTTTTTTTTTGCTCAGTTGCCTTGCTTCATTCCTTTTTTCCCTTCTTTGTACTGAATCTATCCTCATCGATGTGCTGGTTTTATTCTTTGCTTTGTTTCCATAAATCGATGTGATCACCAAAATTATGCGCGCGAATCAGCGGGGACCAAAAGAACGTTCTTTACGTTGTAACTACGGCCTTTCACGGCCTTTAGGTTCTTTTAGGCACACACTGGATGACTCATGACTCAAGAGTTGACTCAATGACTGACTCACGAGAGTTAACTCAGAGTTAACTCTTGT
>VKHI01000975.1:0-10274 GCA_015145745.1 Poterioochromonas sp. DS
TTACCGAAATTTTGCAAAAAATCGAGAAATTTATACGGAAACCGTTAAAAAAGTCGGTTTTTTCTCTGTACTCGCTTGATATGAAAGTTGACTGTGAGGGGATGTTCTCTCCTGAGCAGTTGGCAACGTGAAAGATGAATTACGATTTTCTTAGATGAGGATGCTCGGAGTGGGAGGGTTTGATTTAAAAAATCAGCATTTCAAAAACTTGACATCCAAGATAGGCGGTTTCCTTTCCTGTAGTTTATTCCAAATGGAATTAAAGAACAACTAATGAGATTAGAGTTAACATAAGAATAATATGAACGAAAATGAAAATATCAAAACCACAACAGTGGCAATTAAGCACTAAAAGAAGGACGTAAGGAATCCCGACACTTTGTCAAGTTGTTCAAGGTCTCTTCAACTTCAGGATGGCTCTCTCCTAATACCTCCTTCCTCTTCCGCAAACACTCTTCATACAATGGCAATGCCTTCCCATACTCTCCCTGATTATCGTACAAACTAGCTAGGTTGTTCATAGACATCAAGGTAACATGAGATGACTGATCCTCTTCCTCTAAACCTTCACTTCTTGTTTCATATTTTGATATCTCCCATCCTCTCATTACCTCGAAGATCTCCTTGTTTAGCTCATTGAATCCCACTGATCTTCGAATCGCTGTCCCCTTCC
Organism: Poterioochromonas sp. DS; assembly: GCA_015145745.1. Lineage (NCBI taxonomy): Eukaryota > Synurophyceae > Ochromonadales > Ochromonadaceae > Poterioochromonas > Poterioochromonas sp. DS. Next base: position 674 of record VKHI01000975.1, read on the forward strand.
TTAGAACATTGGGCTCTTGATGTATCTATCATTGCTAAACATCTTGTCAATTACATTTCCAGGATCTGCATCAACATCTGCTATGAATTGCTCAACACTAGCTGCACTCATCGCCACATCAAACTTACATTTCCCTTCTAAACTTCTCCCTAATATCGTACAATACAACTCCCCACCACCAATCAAACTCAATTCTTAAATCGAAATCAACGAAAAATCCCCCTTTTCTTAAAGTGAAGTTGGAGAAAAATCACTTAGAATAGTTTCTAAATTAGCATAATCACGGTAATCTTCACGAAGTCCTCATTTGAAGAATTCAGTTTGAACGATAGATAGAACGATCGACTAAACGATAGAAAGAAAAATGTGTTATTGGTGCATATGTTGGCATTGTAATCTTTGCCTTTTGCTTTTTCGGAGGAGCAATCTTTCAGAACACATTTATTCCTATCATAATCATTGCATTGGTTGCAGTATTGGCTGTGATTTACTATCGAGCATGTTTTTCTCTGAAGAGGAAAGAGAAGGATTATTGAAAGCATTTATATTGTAATGGTAAGATGATTAGAAGGTTTTTCATCCCCTCTAAGAAACGATTACAAAAGCGAGGTCAAGTTACCCCTCAAATGTTGCAGGGGAATAATAATTCTTCAAAGTTTTCTGATCCTTCTCGGGGTTCAATGCCTTTCAATACTGAGATTAACTCCATCAATAGTGAAGAAAAGAATCCTTCGTTGATCGAAAAAGTCCCTCGTTCTATCGAGGATGTGATTGAAAGTGATCCCTCCAAGAAAGAAAATCAAGTCTCTGCTAATCATATTCCTATGAGCACGAAGAGTCTGTCAGAAAGAGCGAAGGATTATTTATCATCTAAGATGAATCAAATCCTCTCTGATCCAGCAGTAACATTAGAATTACAAGAATTGGGAATCTTACAAGCTGGTGGAAGATTCAATGATGATTGTGGTTTAATTTAGTATTTCGTATTAATATATCTTTATTATTGATATACCTAACACCTCTATTATGTCATATATTATATCATATCATCGCGTCTCATGTGATTGTATAGTATGTTTCTTTATAATCCTTTTCATCTATCACTATATTCCTATTAATGTCAACTTTTATTTTCCCTTGCAACTATTCCTATAGATATTCATAGGTATCGATGTCTTACTCTCATAAAAGAGAAAAATGACTTCTTACTTCATAAGATATGTATATGCTTTGTCTGTCTCTGTCTCTGTCTCTATGCTGGCTATTGTTTCCTTCTCCTCGAACTACCCTCCTATGAGACATCGGATTCTCAGCTGTCTGACTTAGGCCTACCTTTCATCACAAAACTTATTGGTTTTATTCAGAGGATGTGAAGATTCTGGGTCCTTTACGAGGTGTATCCCTGTCTTCGAGCATAATAGTGACGTCATGGCATTAAGTGCAATAGTCCTTGCATTGTTAGAACTGTTGAATTGATGTCTATAGAAGATGAAGAAAATGAGCTGTTGTCATTCAGATTGAAGCAATATCAAGATTCATTGTAAAGCTGTTGGTAGGAGAGAGCAATGTAAGGAAGAGAGTGAGGACAGTGTCTCTGATGTCGGAGGAGGATCTTTCTATTGTAACGAAGGAAGATAAGCGATTGAAGACATCTCCTGTTACTACCACGTCATCGGACGATACTGTGATGCAATTCGTAAACATCGAAGAAGAGTTGTCTCACCCTCCAACTCCGACCTTACTCAACCGCCAAGACACTCCTCTCATCATTCCCTGCATCACCCCTCGCTTCGTACCTACCTGCACCAAGGACATCATGCAGCGACTCGGTGAGATCGCGAAGAAGTATGGGTTGCCTGTGCAGTCTCACATGTCAGAGAGTGTGAATGAGATCGCTTGGGTAGCAGAGCTGCATGTGCGTCAGTTCTTGGAGGAGGGAATCAAGGTGGCGTTAGGCACAGATGTGGCAGGAGGTTATTCTCCGTCGATGTTGGATGCACTGCGTCAGGCTGTGTTGGGGATGGGAGATGTGGTGGGAAACTTCATGGTAGGGAAGAAGCTCGATTGTTTGATCATCGATGTGCATCATGAAGACTCTCCCATCGATATCTTCGAGCATGAAAGCAGTTCGGAGCATTTCCAGAAGTTCTTATTCCTCGGAGATGATCGCAACATCGCTCATGTCTTCGTGGATGGCAAGTGCGTCATTTAATGTTGATTGATGAATCAAATTGTTTTTGAAATGTAAAAGGTTTTGTGATACTTTGTTATCTTCTTTTTCTTTTTTCTTCTTTCTTCTATTTCCTCTCTTTTGTTTGATCTGGATAGAGTGATATCACTCACATTTCTTGTTTCGATTGGTATAGACATCATCGCTATTCTCTTAGTTTGAGGAAGCATTATTTATCTTCTCATTCTCATTCTCATTGCTCTTGTTGTTCTTTCATTGTCTCTCATTGAAGCGACATCGATGAGAGATTAGAAAGACATTGAGAGTTCATTTGTCATTTTTGTCATGATTGTTTATCCTTATCTTAACTTATCTCAACCTAACTTAACAGAATTTCAGTGAATCACTTCGTCTTATGTTTGATCAAGAGAACGACTTCATTCCATACATCATCCCCTCTTCTTCATCGAAGAGGATGAATCAAAGTTTAAACAAAGGCCAGATAAAGCAGTCCGATAAAAAAGAGCAAAGGGTGGATAATGACCAGTGGAAGCCTTGAAACGTTGACTATGCTTCTGGAGAGGAGATTGTCCTGCGGCCATCTTACGGGGACTGCATGTTGAAGTTGTCGAAGAGAAGCGTTGGGAGATTCTGAATGCTAAGCCCACCTTGGAAGAGCGTGATCAAATACACATCACGAAGGAAATGGTTTAGCCGGTCCTCCGGTGGTTGGAGAAGGATAAAGCCAAAGGCGTCTCCTCGTAGACATATGCTGCAATTCGCTCCGTCTTTCTTTTCTGGACGTCTGGACGGACGCACTGACACTTCTGAGCATCATGTTCCAACAAATGCTTTGAATGGAAGCTGAAACGTGAATTCTGGGTCATAAGTCGTTCTGTGCTCATTCCCAAGAATGGGGGCACTACCCACTGCCTTTGGCAATCGAGGATCCTTTCTATCGCATCTTGGGAAAGATTTTAGCGGGATATGAAAGTTGACTGTGAGGGGATGTTCTCTCCTGAGCAGTTGGGCTGTGTTGTGCGGGGTGAAAAACTTGGACCTCTGGCTGAGCTGTGTTTGGAGTCTGATCCCACAGTGCATGAGGTTTCTTTGGAAATCTCGAATGTCTTCAGTAATATCTCCAGGTCTGCGGTTTACAAAGAGTTGCGGGCACACTTTCCAGGTCTAGTTCGCTTGTTCGACTCTACGGGGAGAGAACTACTGCAGGTTGAAGAAGGCGTGCAACAGGGCGACTCTTTATCCTCTCTCTACTTCTGTCTAGCATATCAGCCTGTACTGAAGGAGATTGAGACAGAGATTGTATCCAAACACACGACGAACATAAGTAGGAACCGAGGAGTCTTTCGTGGAGGGGTCGCGGCATATATGGTTGACGTGACTTTGTTGGTCCGGTCCGACCAGGTGGATATTTCGATAGAGACAGCGAGACAGATATTGTGGCAAAGTCTGTGGTTATCAATGGTCGCGGAGACTCGGCTTATTCGGGTGCAACAACAACACGCGGAACTGCCAATTCTTTTTGGAATGCTGGTTGGGCATGACGAGACCGAACGAAATCTTTTCTTCCTTCAAATGAAGGAAAGAATAGCACAAGATTTGAGAGCTTTGGAGGGAGTTGACGTGGGACTTTTTGTAAATTTAATTTGTTGCGGTCCTGCGTCAACACTCTTCCTGATTTTCGTACTTTAGTGTGCGGGCCCTCCGGAAATTTTCAACTTTCGTTGATTCTGTTGATGATATGGTGGACGGTTTCATAAATAAGCTCCTCGTCACTCCAGTTTCAAACCTTGAACGAGAGCGTCTACGCTATCTCCGAGAGTTACCTGGAGTGAGAAGGCACGCCTTTTGTCGAGACATTTAGTAAGGCTCCATTTATGGAACCATTACAAACAACACGAAGCCATTGAGAACATCACGCGTTAGTGGGAGACGACACGACTCGATGTCATAATGGATGATATGCGCAAAGGTGGAGGAATGGAAGGCTCAGGGTGGGACAGAGATAAGAACTGGAGTTTGTTTAATGTTGGCAGTGTTCCGGAGGCAGGATATAATCATTCGCTTGGAGTACAACGAGATAACACGCGGTGATGATTTATCGATGTGGTTCAGAAAAAGTCATCGAAGAGGGTAAGAAAGATTGGTGTGCGTGGTTTAGAAGCTCGGAATTCAGGGGCTCTGGGAGATTTCTATCAGGCTTAGGGGGTTCCTTACTGGAGTTTTCCAATTTACTTCAGACGATCATTATAGGATGGCCATTCCGATGCGCTGCTTAGTTGATCCTCCTATCCCAATGGAGGGTACGTGTCCGCTATGCAGAAACTTGGTCGCTCCGGCAAACGTGGCTTTCCACCTGCTAGATTGCTCACACGGTCAATGGTTCTTCACCAACACACATCACGACGTTCGCGTTTTGTTTGATCTATTGGCGGACCTAGGCCACAAAAGTGGAGGACAATCGGGACTCTGGTGAGATGGACCAGTCCTTGAGGGCAGACATCGTCTTCAGTGAACCCTGGGGCAAGTATACCAACCCTCATTGATGGATCCGGCTGGCAATCCTACAGACACTTGCACCCTCACGAGACAGCGCAGTGGCAAAATATCAGGAGGAGAGGAAAGAGGTAAAATACAGTACGGTCAACGAGCTGTATAGAGTTGTCCCCTTTGTAGTGGAGGCAACAGGGCGGCTCGGTCCAAAAGCGGCGGAATGGTTAAGATACATCACAAACAAGAATCACCAAAGGAACTGTAGTCAAGGCGAGGATAACAGCGAGAATAGCCTATTTCGTAACTCTCCAAATGATTTTACACACTAAAGCAAAACAATCTGGATATGATACAAAACAATGAGAGACAGGACAGTCCGTCTTCTGTTGAAACACAGAGGGCGTAACTGATATAAGTATTGCCTAGTCAGAAATCAAGATATCAGAAAACCTATGTAAAATAACGAGAGAAACCATGCTTTGAGGGCTGTTTGCTTATTTCCTAATTCAAGATCTAAATTAAGGTGAGCTTCCATTCTTTGAGACTCTAAAACTTCTTTATTCTTTTCGAATTATAGGTTATAATGAAAAACTCTTTCGAGCTCTTTCAAGTACATTGGTCACCTGGCCAGCTGGTTATGAGAATCGACCGTTGCCTTAGATTATTAAAAGCCTCAACGATGATCAGTTTTCAACAGTAAAAGATAAAGAATCTTTCGATACTCTCCCGACAGTTTTTCGTAAGCGGAAAAACGTGCTTATTAGGTGTCGCTCTCGTACAATGGAAGCCACAAACAAGAAAGTCAAAATATAATTTCATGACATGATTACAAATGAATCAAATCAATAGTATCTGAACTACTTCAAGATAATATGATAGAAACTGTACATAATGCTGAAAATCAATTCACAACTGATATAAGCTTTTAAATACGAATAAAAGTCGAATAGCGACCTTTTTCTCCTATGGATGTGAAGAAATATGAAAGAAGAGCAATCAAACGACTGAGTGTAAAGGTTTTGGCTCGAGTATGACAATAAGACAGGGGGAAATTTTTTATTAAAAAGTTATGAAAATAGTTGGTACGCTAGAAGGTCAGACGCTTTCCCGATGAAGCTTGTATGGTCATCAAAATCGCTGGAAAACCTTTTTTCCCTTTATCGAGCTCTGAGATTGCTTCCAATAGAGAAGATATTCAGCCAAACCAGTTTCTTATGTTGAAAAGTTCATAGAAAAGGCTAAAAACAAACACAGTTTTGGCATGGAAGTAGAGGAAGATCAAATGCACAGGACTAATCAAGAAACACAACAAGAGAGACGTAAGGAATCCCGACACTTTTTCAAATTGTTTGAGGCCGTTTCAACTTCAGGATGGCTATCTCCTAATACCTCCTTCCTCTTCCGCAAACACTCTTCATACAATGGCAATGCCTTCCCATACTCTCCTTGATTATAATACAAACAAGCTAGGTTATTCATAGACATCAAGGTAGAAGGATGGCTCTCTCCTAATACCTCTTTCCTCTTGCGCAAACACTCTTCATACAATGGCAATGCCTTCCCATACTTTCCTTGATTATCGTATACACTGGCTAGGTTATTCATAGAGCTTAAGGTAGAAGGATGGCTCTCTCCTAATATCTCCTTACTCTTCCGCAAACACTCTTCATACAATGGCAACGCCTTCCCATACTCTCCTTGATTATAATACAAACTAGCTAAGTTATTCATAGACATCAAGGTAGAAGGATGGCTCTCTCCTAATACCTCCTTGCTCTTCCGCAAACACTCTTCATACAATGGCAACGCCTTTCCATACTCTCCTTGATTTTCGTATACACTAGCTAGGTTATTCATAGAACCTAAGGTATCAGGATGGCTCTCTCCTAATATCTCTTTCCTCTTGCGCAAACACTCTTCATACAATGGCAACGCCATCCCATACTCTCCTTGATTATCGTATACACTAGCTAGGTTATTCATAGACATCAAGGTAGAAGGATGGCTCTCTCCTAATATCTCCTTCTTCTTCCGCAAACACTCTTCATACAATGGGAACGCCATCCCATACTCACCTTGATTATCGTACAAACTAGCTAGGTTATTCATAGAACCTAAGGTATCAGGATGGCTCTCTCCTAATATCTCTTTCCTCTTCAGCAAACACTCTTCATACAATGGCAATGCCTTCCCATACTCTCCTCGATTATCGTATACACTAGCTAGATTATTTATAGACGTCAAGGTATCAGGATGGTTCTCTCCTAATACCTCCTTGCTCTTCAGCAAACACTCTTCATACAACGGGAATGCCTTACCATACTCTCCCTGACCATTGTACAAACTAGCTAGGTTATTCATCGAAATCAAGGTAGAAGGATGGCTCTCTCCTAATACCTCCTTACTCTTCCGCAAACACTCTTCATACAATGACAATGCCTTCCCGTACTCTCCCTGATTATCGTATACACCAGCTAGGTTATTCATAGACATCAAGGTAACATGAGATGACTGATATTTTGATATCACCCATCCTCTCATTACCTCGAAGATCTCCTTGTTTAGCTCATTGAATCCCACTGATCTTCGAATCGCTTCATGAATTCTTTCCCTGTCCCCTTCCTTAGAACATTGGGCTCCTGATGTGTCTATCGTTGCTAACATCTTGTCAATTACATTTCCAGGATCTGCATCAACATCTGCTATGAATTGCTCAACACTAGCTGCACTCATCGCCACATCAAACTTACACTTCCCATCCAATCTCTTCCCTTCTATCGTACAATACAACTCCCAGATACACCACCCTCTCTGCAGAGGAAGCGGATCGTTCCAAGGAGCTAACACCATCACTGTGCGACCAAACGATTGGACTGCATTCTTAAATTTCTCACACCACCAATCAAACTCTAAAGAAGCTGTTTAATGTTGATTGTTGCTAAATAGGTCAAACCATATGATCACATCTTCTTCATCTGCGAAGTAAGAGGTCAATGCTTCCAACACCTCCACAAAGTGATAGTCCCAAGCATGCGAGATAAAGGCAGTAGGACTTCCCACAAATCCCGCTGTGGCTTCTGACAATAACAACTGCTCACAATAAGACAACTTTGTTGCTTGAGTCGCAGGTTTGATAAAGTTCTCACACACCTCTCTTGTTTTGAGAGTGGGAGGAAATCCTTGTTCCTTACTCCAGGAAACAAGAAATTGAAGTTTAATTCCGTACTTCCAAGACTCCATTTCTTCGTCTGACTGTCTCATTTCAAAACTGATGTTTGTTTGTTGTTTATTGCTTGTTTCGGGTGAAATAAAAAAAAAAAAAAACGAATCAGTGGCTCCGGAAAACCGTAAATTTACGGACCTTTCGTTTGATAGAGTTTTTTGCTTCTTGGTGAGCGACAAGAAGTACAACCAAAAGGGTAGGTTTCTCCCTTTTTAGTTCTGATTAGGGTCGTTCTATCCGTTTTCTGCGAGGAATGGCCGCAAACTCGGTCAACGGGACCCTTCCGGAGAGGAGGAGTTACACATGTCCTGAATGCCCCCTTCTTAGTTATACCTCTTTAAGGCATCTGAATGATCACCTCAAATCGGTACATCCTACCTCGTCTTTGGTTGGGAGAGCTGGTGAAGTTAACTCCGAAGTAGTTTTGTGCAGTTGTGGGTTTTTGTGCAAGGGCGTCAACGGAGTCAGTCGTCACCGAGGCTCCATGTCCAGGGTTGGAAATCCTTGCCCTCCCATGGATGATAATGTCCCTTCTGCAGTTTCGACTCCGTTGGTTGCTTCCGCGGGTTTTGGGGGTAGTGCCCGAGGACGAGTTATTGGCTCTCATCTTAAAACTGGGGGTTAATGGCCTCTTCCATGTCAAACCTTCGTGGCGGGAATTGATGCTAAAAATTTCCTTAAGATTGATGGGTTCTTTTTTGGATCCTAAGATTGGTGTCGTGTCACAGGCAGCCTTCCTTGTTCTACCTGGAGTAGTGCAGCGAGTCGATCGTTGGCACAAAGCTTTTGAGTGGTTGAAAGAGGCTGAAGCAGCCTCCCCTGTGCATGCTTTTATTGTCCAGAAAGCGCAGAGGTTGGTGTCCAAGGCTTCCACGCAACAACGAGAGAGGCGGTCACGTCCCCAACTTGCGCAAAAAAGCGACGGAGTTTTATCGTGACGGCAGATGGAAGCCTATTTTGAGGATGATTAGAGACGCTTCTGGAGAGGAGATTGTCCTGCGGCCATCTTTTGATCAACACCAAGAAATCTTACGGGGACTGCATGTTGAAGTTGTCGAAGAGAAGCGTTGGCAGATTCTGAATGCCACGCCCACCTTGGAAGAGCGTGATCAAATACACATCACGAAGGAAATGGTTTAGCCGGTCCTCTAGTGGTTGGAGAAGGATAAAGCCAAAGGCGTCTCCTCGTAGACATATGCTGCAATTCGCTCCGTCTTTCTTTTCTGGACGTCTGGACGGACGCACTGACACTTCTGAGCATCATGTTCCAACAAATGCTTTGAATGGAAGCTGAAACGTGAATTCTGGGTCATAAGTCGTTCTGTGCTCATTCCCAAGAATGGGGGCACTACCCACTGCCTTTGGCAATCGAGGATCCTTTCTATCGCATCTTGGGAAAGATTTTAGCGGGATATGAAAGTTGACTGTGAGGGGATGTTCTCTCCTGAGCAGTTGGGCTGTGTTGTGCGGGGTGAAAAACTTGGACCTCTGGCTGAGCTGTGTTTGGAGTCTGATCCCACAGTGCATGAGGTTTCTTTGGAAATCTCGAATGTCTTCAGTAATATCTCCAGGTCTGCGGTTTACAAAGAGTTGCGGGCACACTTTCCAGGTCTAGTTCGCTTGTTCGACTCTACGGGGAGAGAACTACTGCAGGTTGAAGAAGGCGTGCAACAGGGCGACTCTTTATCCTCTCTCTA
>VKHI01000976.1:0-10267 GCA_015145745.1 Poterioochromonas sp. DS
AAGATTTGAAATACTAAGTATACCATACCAGACACTAGGACACGAAACAGGAGGTGAACTAAACTAGGTAAACTAAAGAGTAGACCAAGAATTGATCACATCGCTAATAAAAAGCCTAAGAACTCAATGCAAGAAGAAGGGAAAACAAAAAGTCAAAATAACAATCCATAACCAACAAAACAAAAGCACACAATAGAAGAATAAAACTCTTCTTTAATCTTTGATTGGACGAGTTTCTAAAATAATTTTATCAATTTTATTACTTTCACGATAATCATTTACAATTAGAACGTATCTTCCTTCGACTACGGCAGGGATAGGAGTGGGGGAGAAAGCCCCTTTCATCATTGTTATCATATGTTCCTCTGAGATATTTTCAGCACCTCCCAACTGCTGCTTCATACTTTCAAGCATGGCAGCAAGCTCTGCAGGATCTAAATCAAATACTTTATGTGCGACACAACGAAGTGTCACAACAATTTCAGTTTTAAAACTGTTCGAACGAGTAATAACATGAGCAGTCTTCATCGTGAGAACACGATCTGGGATAGAAAGCAACATAGCTTCCAAGAACTTTGTTATATCATGAAAGGTCGTGAAATCTTGTGTTAACGGTTGGTCAAAGGCTGGATTCTGGAGAGTTTGTCGTTTATTCTCTTTAGGGCGAGGCAATAACACATTCTGTACAACTGTATTGCAGTTCGTGAATTTTTGAAAGAATAAGGCAATTAAATCTGCATCAGCATTGTTCAATAAATTAAAAAACATTGTTGAATAATGTTTCCTGATATCTGTTGCTAAGACACGTGGGACCACAACTTTATATGGTTTACTACTCGCATTATTAACATGAAACTTTTGCATGACCACTCGTTTGCATAATTTTTTCTTGGAATTTTTCTTGAAACATAATGTAAAATCATATTTTGTATCATCATCAACCTCAAGAAGTTTTGAATCAACTGACATCCCACCATCAGATGGAGAATCAGTTCGATTTGATGTTGCAATGGAACGAAGACCTTCATAATCATCATTCTCACTTCTCATTTCTTCAGATATGTTTCAAGTAAAATGAATTCAATTAATGGAATCAACGTAACAAAGTGAAGGAGAAAAAGACGATCGAATTAATAGTACGGTTCAGAAATTCGGTTGTACAAAAGGGGAAGTCTTATCGGTAAACTTATCGGTGTTACCGAATACGAGTTCCGTTTGATTGATGATTCGAGACTATATAACTGGTGAGTTTCATTCATTTAAGATTCGAATGTGTGCTTCACAGAGCAGCTCATCATTAGAATCAAATGAATTATTCACTTCATCTTCCTCTTCTTCTTCTTCTTCTTCTTCATCATCGTTATCACCATTATCAGTAAAACTATTCAAGAAAAATTCTAAAACGAAATTATCAAAAAAACTATTAATAGAGAAATGTCATGTTAATAATATTAGTAAAAAACCATATAAAATTATTGTACCACGTTTAATAGAATCGGATATACGGAAACAATATCCTATCATGTTTATAAATGTCTTAAATTCATCAAATATTGATGCATTATCATTCTTTATGTATAAATTCACACTCCGAGGATGTACCTATCAGAGTATCTGTCGCGCTGCGAATGAACGGATTCAAGAAAGTTTGATGATTGATAATATACATCAATTAGTTACTTTTTATGATACATTACATCAGATAGTGCCTGATCATACCTATCATTTAATATCTGCTGAGGTGAAGACAAGGTCGGATACTTTCACTTCAATGATTTATATTGATTTTCTGATTAATGGAACGAAGATGTATGATCTCACTCCTAGCTCAGCTCATGATATTGCTTTATCTTCTTCTGTTTGTGAATCGTCATCTTCTTCACTTTCTTCAACCGCCTGTGATGACTCGGTACCTTCTTCCTCCTCACCCCGCGAGCATCATTCTGCTTCTTTTGGCAGCAAATTATCGACAGAAGCGTATTGTGTCCCTCGACCGTTAAAGCTTGAAGGAAGATTAACATTGTTTGTTGAAGATCCTCGACAACATCATGCAAGAATCTCTTCAATCTTTTCTGATGTGAAAGTTATTTGCGACTAACTTAAAATTCAAATTCAAACTTAAACCAAGAATAGATATTGTTAACAAAAAATATATCTATCATATTGCTACTTCCTCTTCTTCTTCTTCTTCTAAATATTTTATGAACCTGTTTTTTGCTTTGACTTCTTTGTTCATCATTAAAAGGTCTTTCTTTCTTTTGTTGCTTTCTTTCTTTCTTTCTTTCTTGTTCAAGCTTCTTTTTCATTCTCAATATTTTTTAATTTAAGAGTAATTAATTGTTATTATTCTCAATCCTCCCAACAGGTGTCCTTATATCTTATATTACTATTGGAATATAATTGTAATGTAAAATAAATAGAAACCAAAACCACACAGTCATGCGCCAGAATTGGGATTTTTAGGGTTTGCACGATGTCCAACATTCTTATTTTTTATCACTTGAGAAAATGTTTGGAGAGGATTTATCTTCATCATTACATCGAAGTTCATCGGCGTCAACTTCTTCAGAATCATCCAATGATTCAAAACCATCATTATTAAAGAAAAATTCAAAAACAAAATTATCTAAAAAATTATTAATTGAAAAATATCAAATTAATAATGTTAGTAAAAAACCATATAAAATTATTGTACCACGTATGATTGATACAGATATTCGAAAACAATATCCTATTATGTGGGTAAATATGATTAATGGAGGAGATTCATCCAATATTTCATTGTTTATGTATAAATTTACTACTAGAAGTTGCTCGTATGAAGCAACCGTACGTGATGTAAATGGAGTAATTACTACTACATCAGAACGATTAGCATTGAATGATATTAAATATTTAATTTCTTATTATGAAATGGCAAATTTAATTGTTCCTGACCATACCAGCACCCTCCAAGGAGCTGAGGTCATCACTCGCTCTGACACCTTCAAAGCTGTTGTTCACATCTATTACCAGTATCGAGGAACACGAATGTATAATATTCGACCTAAATCACTTCGAGATATAGTAGTTGAATATGAAGCCTCTGCTCCGATTGATCCACAGTGCATTGTCGACCGTTTACCGATGGAAGCATTCTGTGAACCAAGTCCATTAGCTTTTGATGTGAAACTCTCTCTTGTAGTAGAGGATCCAAGAGAACATGCAAAAATTTCTGCAATTCATTCAGATGTAACGATTCTTTGCTTTTAAATTTAGAATTAATGATTTCTTTCAAATGTTATGGTTTGAATCTACCAATCATGTAGGAGGACGCTATTCGGCGTAATCAATCTTCTATATATTTTTCTTCTTAACTTTCCTTTTGATATTCAAAGTCTTTACATTGTAAGACGATCATTCTCTCATTCTAAATGCATTCTTTCTCTGTTCTTGTTCTTCTTCTTCTCATTCGTCCAACATTCTCTCGCATTCTATATCAGAGTTGGGTTCATTATTTTCTTTTCTTTTTCATTTTGTTTTTTTCGTCCTTTTTTTATATTGATTCATATTGTATATATCCTCTACAAAACTCCTTTTCTTCTTTTATTTCGAAAGAAGACGAATGTTTTACACATCCGCGACATCCTACCCTTCCCAGAACTAAGCCTAGTAGGAGCTAATACAAGTAAAGCGTTGAATGGTTGTGTTTTCTTGTTCAAAGAGGTGATAGCTGCTTCTTTTCCTGTTGATTAAGGTGTTTTCCTAAGGGGCGAAAGAAGTCGATATTATCGATTGTTTATTAAGAATATAATCTATGAGATGAAAAGCTATGGTTGGCTTTTTATTTCTTTTTTTAAATAATAGAGTAGGTGTTTTGCAAGTAGACGAAATCTAATTGACTGAAAAACTTTGTGATAAAAGAAGATAATTCTTTGATTACTTTCCACTGAGTTTAGTGCTTGTCACTTTGTAAATGAGCAGCCATTAAAGGGTTGATATTATTATTGTAAACTTAGTTTGTCTTGTAATTTTTGCTTTTTTATTTTGTGTGGTTTGACGACTACTACTGCTATAGTGTAAGGGTTTTTGTCTCGGAAGGAAACAATGAAGGAATGAATTAACCTTCTCAAAACAGTTTCGTTCGTTCAACACATTTGATAAACTTTCCCTTCTTTCTACAAGCTATTAACTGTAATTAACAAGAAAGTGTGGTTGTTTCAAATGAAACGACTATAAGGACTTCTCTCAATGTACAGATAGATACTAATATAGGTTATAGATTCGTAAAATTCCCAATATAGATGATTTGACATTTGCATTTTAACTCTAGCAATGTCACCTGCTGAATAGATTTATATTTATTCGATTTTGTTTTGCTATGGTGATTCTAAATTAGTGCTGTATTTAGTAATCGATAGGCATTCGTCGAGAAAACTGAATGACATGACTATAGCGCAAAATAATGGAAAGTTCTGGGAACTATAATGTAAAGTTTTGAGAAAATTGATATAAAACCAAAAAACTTATGAGCGAAGAACAATCATTTCACTTTAATCAAGGTTCATCTGAATCATTTGAATCATTTGAATCATCTTCAGGTGATTCAAAACCATCATTATTAAAGAAAAATTCAAAAACAAAATTATCAAAAAAATTATTAATTGAAAAATATCAAATTAATAATGTTAGTAAAAAACCATATAAAATCATTGTACCACGTATGATTGATACAGATATTCGAAAACAATATCCTATAATGTGGGTAAACATGATTAATGGAGGAGATTCATCCAATATTTCATTGTTTATGTATAAATTTACTACTAGAAGTTGCTCGTATGAAGCAACCGTACGTGATGTAAATGGAGTAATTACTACTACATCAGAACGATTAGCATTGAATGATATTAAATATTTAATTTCTTATTATGAAATGGCAAATTTAATTGTTCCTGACCATACCAGCACCCTCCAAGGAGCTGAGGTCATCACTCGCTCTGACACCTTCAAAGCTGTTGTTCACATCTATTACCAGTATCGAGGAACACGAATGTATAATATTCGACCTAAATCACTTCGAGATATAGTAGTTGAATATGAAGCCTCTGCTCCGATTGATCCACAGTGCATTGTCGACCGTTTACCGATGGAAGCATTCTGTGAACCAAGTCCATTAGCTTTTGATGTGAAACTCTCTCTTGTAGTAGAGGATCCAAGAGAACATGCAAAAATTTCTGCAATTCATTCAGATGTAACGATTCTTTGCTTTTAAATTTAGAATTAATGATTTCTTTCAAATGTTATGGTTTGAATCTACCAATCATGTAGGAGGACGCTATTCGGCGTAATCAATCTTCTATATATTTTTCTTCTTAACTTTCCTTTTGATATTCAAAGTCTTTACATTGTAAGACGATCATTCTCTCATTCTAAATGCATTCTTTCTCTGTTCTTGTTCTTCTTCTTCTCATTCGTCCAACATTCTCTCGCATTCTATATCAGAGTTGGGTTCATTATTTTCTTTTCTTTTTCATTTTGTTTTTTTTTCGTCCTTTTTTATATTGATTCATATTGTGTATATCCTCGATAAAACTCCTTTTCTTCTTTTATTTCGAAAGAAGACGAATGTTTTACACATCCGCGACATCCTACCCGTCCCAGAACTAAGCATAGCAGGAGCTAATACAAGTAAAGCGTTGAATGGTTGTGTTTTCTTGTTAATAGAGGTGATAGCTACTTCTTTTCCTGTTGATTAAGGTGTTCTCCTAAGGGGCGAAAGAAGTCGATATTATCGATTGTTGATTAAGAATATAATGTATGAGATGAAAAGCTATGGTTGGCTTTTTATTTCTTTTTTTAAAATAATAGAGTAGGTGTTTTGCAAGTAGACCAAATCTAATTGACTGAAAAACTTTGTGATAAAAGAAGATCATTCTTGATTATTATTATTCTCGCCCACTTTAAAGATGGAATTAGCAGATTCAACCTATCTTTCCACTGAGTTTAGTGCTTGTCACTTTGTTAATGAGCTGCCATTAAAGGGTTGATATTATTATTGTAAACTTAGTTTGTCTTTTAATTTTTGTTTTGTTTTTTTTATTTTGTGTGGTTTGACGACTACTTCTACTATAGTGTAAGGGTTTTTGTCTCGGAAGGAAAGAATGAAGGAATGAATTAACCTTCTCAAAACAGTTTCGTTCATTCAACACATTTTGATAAACTTTCCCTTCTTTCTACAAGCTATTAACTGTAATTAACAAGAAAATGTGTTTGCTTCAAATGAAACGACTTTACCAACTTCTATCAATGTACAGAGATACTACTATAGGTTATAGATTCGTAAAATTCCGAATATAGATATATTTGATATTTGCCTGTGAACTAGCAATGTAACCTGAATAAATTTATATTTATTCGATTTGTTTTGCTATGGTGATTCTAAATTAGTGCTGTATTTAGTAAGCAATAGGCATTCAAGAAAAACGAAAAATACGGTCGTTCAGTGACACCTTACTATAGCGCAAAATAATGGAAAATTGTTGGAACTATAATGTAGAATTTTGAGAAAATTGATATAACAAAACTTTATGAGCGAATCATTTCCCTTTAATCAAGGTTCATCTGAATCATTCGAATCATTTGAATTATCTTCAAGTGATTCAAAACCATCATTATTAAAGAAAAATTCAAAAACAAAATTCTCGAAAAAATTATTAATTGAAAAATATCAAATTAATAATGTTAGTAAAAAACCATATAAAATTATTGTACCACGTATGATTGATACAGATATTCGTAAAAAATATCCTATTATGTGGATGAATATGATTAATGCAGGTGATATGTCAAGTATTTCCTTATTTCTACATAAATTCACAACAAGAGGTTGCTCATATGAAGCATTCTCTCTTAGTACTCGTGATCGTTTATTCATCGAAGATATTTATCAATTAGTTACTTACTTTGAAGCAATGCATACCTTATTTCCTGATCATACTTGTAAATTCTATGGAGCAGAGATTAAAACACGTTCAGATACCTTTAAATCAATTATTAATATTTATTTTCGTTTCTATGGATCAAGAGTATATGAACTTCCAATACAATATGTTGGTGAAACTGTTGTTGATGCTTTTGATCATACAATTGTTGATAATTCTGCATTTATTAGTGGAAGTGAGATTGTTGAGAAAATGCGATCAACACCTATACGTGATCCAGCTCCATTAGTACTCGATTTGAAAGTTTCATTAATGATAGAAGATCCTAGAATACAACCAAAAATTACATCTATTCGATCAGAATCACGAATTGTTGGTGAATAAATCCTCATATCTATCAATCTCTCTGATTGATCTTTGTTTTCTCACTTCTGTTTTTATATTCCACACTCCTTTCTACAGAGGACGTTGTTCGTTCTACCTATCTGCTTTGTTTTGCTTTGTTTTGTTCTTTTGCTTTTATTTGTCAGTGTCTACGTAACTGCCTTTGACTTTTGTTCAATTTTGTGCTTTTATGATTGCCCAAAGATGAAATGAGGATGCATTTTGAAGTTGTTTAGTATTAAATGTGCTGGGTATTGAACAAAAGATTGAATCAATCCTCAGAAAATAGCGTCTTTAATGTCTTCGAAGTCTTTCCTTTCGCCCATCTTACTTACCAATATTGTGATGATGATGATGATAAATACAAATTAAAAATATATAAACATTCCTATCAATGCATCTACTATTGTAAGGAAATTCTTTTATATTGTGATGATGCATAGACTGAAACTAATAAGTCGATTATATTAAATATTTTTTTAAATTTAAATTTGAATGAAAAAATAACTAAAATACATAGAAAGACATTAAAAAAAAAAACTCACTAACTCTTTCTTAACGATAAAGACAAAATCAAACAAAAAAAAAGATTCTATCAATAGAAGCAAGCTTCTTCCTTCTCATCATCATTCTTCTGATATCAACTAAGCTTTCCGCAATTATACACTACCATCACACATCACACCACACTGCCTCTTGTCACCTCTTCGAACACACCTGCTCGAAACAAAATTTTGGTTGAGAGCTATGAGAGAGGAGAGGAGGCAATGATGACACTTCTCAACCTCTATGGACTAGTATAGTCTCCAACCTGAATATTCATAATAAAGCCATCTACTTGTATCTGATTTGAAGTGATAGAGCACACTCATTGAATCACTCCTTTTTTTTTTCTTTCCCTTTTATCCTAATGTGTGATCTATCAATATTATTAGGATCATCATCAAATACAAATAATGATAAAAGAAAATTATTATTAAAGAAAAATTCACAAACAAAAGTTTCAAAACGATTATTAATAGAAAAATGTCATATTAATAATATTAGTAAAAAACCATATAAAATTATTGTACCACGTTTAATAGAATCAGATATTCGAAAACAATATCCTGTTATGTGGATGAATATGGTTAATGGTGGTGATACTATTAGTCTTTCAACTTTTATGAATAAATTTACTTCCAGAGGATGTATCTATGAAACCATTCTTCGTGATCATAATTGTAGAATTACTACACCATTAGAAAGATTTGAAATTGATGATATTAGTCAATTAATTGCTTATTTTGATGTAATGCATGAAATTGTTCCAGATCATACCTATACCTATCGTAATGCTGAAGTGAAAACACGTTCTGATACATTTAAATCAATTATTACAATTGATTTTGAATTAAAAGGAACAAAATTATTTAATGTACGTCCTAAACGTGTATTTGATATGATTACTGAACCATCTGATATTGATTTTTCATGTTCTTCATCCGTATCTTCGATCCAATCGAAAGATACCATGAAAAACTCTACTGTTTCCCCTTCTTCTTCTTGTTCTGCTTCATTAACATCTTCT
The DNA here is from genome assembly GCA_015145745.1 of Poterioochromonas sp. DS. NCBI lineage: Eukaryota > Synurophyceae > Ochromonadales > Ochromonadaceae > Poterioochromonas > Poterioochromonas sp. DS. Next base: position 8,878 of record VKHI01000976.1, read on the forward strand.
TTGGATGATGAAAGTCAATCAGTGCAAAGTATTAACAATGACTGGGCGGCTCGTCGTATGCCAGTTGAGGTCTATTGTGAACCACGACCTATTGTTCTTGAGGTTCGAGTTACTCTTGTAGTGGAAGATCCGAAAAAACAAGCTAAAATTTCAACTATTCGTGCAGATACTCGAATTATATGTGATTAAAATCAATACTTCTTACGAAATACATGGTTTTAAAAAGGGGCTTCTCACTTCTTCTTCCTTTTGTTGTTAGAAAGAGGTGGGAATCAACTTGCTAATGTAGTCTTTTCTTCTTTTACCAATGCTATTCCCAAATCTACACTTCTTATTATTGAGACATTATTATCTAACACAAAGAGAGTCAGAATTATCTTTTCCTATTGATTCATTAAATTTTACACACGGAGTTTAATTGTATCACCTAATGGGAGAAAGTTGATACTTTGATACATACTCTCTTTTTCGTTTCTTTTCTTTTTTTCATATCGTCGCTTGGTTTCTTTTGCTTTTGAGTCATTACAATCCTCGTTCATCTATTACTTGTTTGCTTCTCTTTTTTGTTTCTCTCTTATCATGGGAAAAAAAAGAAGAAAATAGCTCTCCAATCATCCGACATTCGTGTAATAAGAAGAATCTTGAGTAAGAAGAAGTGAAAGAAGAAGAAAAAATGTTTAGAGATTCATTTATTTATTGTAAATAGGAAGCGGCGTCAGCTTCAAACCTCACGAAGACCTGTTTTTTTGAAATGAGGTAGAATAGAAGACCGGCGATCTGTTTTAAGATCTTGTGAAACTTATGTTTCCTTGTTTTAATGGAACAGAAAGATTAGTACCTTTCTTATTGGAGGGAAAGTAACAATGGTCGCTTCAGCCGAAAGGTTGGAATTCAATCCCCTTACATGAGAGATACTTACCCGTTTTTCCCCCTCTTCTAATTGATACTTAATAAGTGTTGTCTACTGATGATGTTACTTCATAGCATATTTGTTTGTTTCTTTGCTATCATGAAGGAAGAAGAGCACTTTGAAAATGCTTCTTCTTCCTTCTTTCCCCCACCTCTTTTCCTTCTTTGGTTCTTTGTTTCCCTGCTTGATGTTTTCCTCTCTAAGAAAAACTTCTCCAATACTATCACAAAACACTATCAAACTAAATAGATAACACGTCTTTGAAACTTAAACCATATGAAGGAGATTCTTATTCAAATTGTGGAACGACAATAATCTCATGGCACTCCATAGCAACGGATAGAGTAACTACCACAAGGAGTCAGGAATGAGAATATCTGTGAGCGGAGATAACAAAATGATGATTGTTTTCAAAGAACCTACAAACAAATACATTTCTTTTCCATTCTAATGAATAATAGGATTTCTTTTTGATAATTT
>VKHI01000979.1:0-10248 GCA_015145745.1 Poterioochromonas sp. DS
TTTGTGTGTAAATAAATTATATTTTGATTCTGACTGGTTCTCTTCACTTCTTTGACCAGTTACAAAATTATTGATTAACCGTAGCTTAAACCACTGCTGTGGTAGATTTCCAGAACGGTAAAAGGTAATTGAGAGCAATAACGCCGGTTGCATTACACTACGTGTTTAAGTTTTTAATGGTTAAGAGGATCACTTCGATATTCATATTGAAAGGCTTAAATAACACTAAAGTGTTGAGGGTTTTGAATCAAGAAAATGAAAAGAGAAGAGAGAAAGAAGATCTTAATACAAAGATACGACTAAACAAACTAAATTTGGAAGGGAGGTTTCTGTGCACTGTGCACCATTTTCCGATTTATGCACTCGCAACGACATAAAACTTTTGAAACACGCTCTTTTTCTCGTTTTTTCTCGCAAATCTACACACTCCAGAACTTTTCTCAATCTGATTCAAATGGTCAAGAATTGAATGATTTCTTTTACAAGAATTCTGTTGTTTGGAGTAATTACTTATCTCTCCATTCTTTCTTTTATAGAAGGATTTGGTGAAGCAATCAACCATGAAGGATTGACGGATGCTGGTAAGAAAAAATTAGAAGTCGTCTGTCGAGAACCTATCCATGTATCATGTGAAAGTACTACGGTTTATGGATTTGAGATCGATTGTTATTCTGTCGTTGATATTAACAGGAAAATATTAATGGAATTTACTCCCAAAGCGGACTGCACATCTGCAGTTGTTGCCTTCTTCCGAGCAATGGGACTAGAGTTAGGTGTGGATTATGTTGGTTGGCCACATACCTTTCGAGATCAACATTTTTATGCTCATTGTGGTCGAGCATCAAATTGCCATTATTTGATGTCTGATTGGTTTCGTTTCAAAGTTGTTCGAAATCCGTTTGATCGCGCGGTGTCGAATTACCTTCATTGTATAGGCTCACCGCATGTTCAAAAGATATTACCTTCACCGCTTGTCAATTCCTCATTTGAAACATTTATTGATTATCTGCTGGCGTTATCAGCGAAAGAGTTGCAAGTCTTTCTCTACCGTAATGCAGGTCCGCAGAGTCAACCATATGAACGTTTCGTTTATGGAAAGAAGCTGCCACCTATTTTCAATGTCATTGTGAAAGCAGAAGATAGTGAGAAATCACTTCAACAGATTGCTAATATGACTGGAACACGTTATTCTATTAGACCCATCCCTAATCATTATCGTCAAAGAAATAATACAATAAAGCACTTTGTTGGGAATGTAAGCTGGCCTGATTTAAAGGGACATATTCCAAAGAATTATGGATATTTCTATTCAAAAGAATTAATCAAGAAGGTGGAAAGATTATATCGATGGGATTTAATCCTTTATGGCTATTCTTATCCTTTTGAGTTACCTAAATTCTGAGTTTTTAAAGCTTTTCTGCTCGTCTTTTTCCCTTCTAATTTCTCATTGTTATCTTATTATATGGTGTTCTTCAGTGAGACTGTTGGGGAGTAAAGCGAAAGAGTCTTTGTATGATGTATTGTAATAAAGTTATTTTGTTTCCCCTCTTTTGAGTTTTGAGATTTTTTCTCTTAGATATTTCCTTCAACAAATATTCCGAATCGCTCCGGATCTACCGATTCAATCCTCACCTTGTCAACTCATTTTGTTAATAATTTTCTGACGATGCATTCGATGATTATGTAGTCAATACTTAAAAACTTTGAGAATGAGAAGGATCTCAGGTACTGTATATTCGTAGTGCAGAAGCGAATAAAAACCCCAACGGAAAGTACATTTTTCTCTTATTTTCATTTCTTTCAGAATTTCATGTTATAATGAAATCTCAGGTCACAATGAAAATAGACCTATGACGAAAAATATATTCATCATGATATTCTTCATCAAATTCAGTGAGTTTCTTCGATAAAACTTGATTTTTATTGAACGCTACTTCAGTTACTATTGCTTTCTTTATTTTGGTTTCAGATTAGTGGCCTCGAGTCCACAGCAGGAAACTAATTAGTGCAGTGGTGTAGTATAATTTTCTACGCTTTTTTCCAATTTTTTTACACTCAACTCGTCGACCAAATGATTTCTTCTACAAGAATTCTGTTGTTTGGAGTAATTATTTATCTCTCCGTTCTTTCTTTTATAGAAGGATTTGGTGAAGCAATCGACTATGAAGGACCGACTGATGCTGGTAAGAAAAAATTAGAAGTCGTCTGTCGAGAACCTATCCATGTATCATGTGAAAGTACTACGGTTTATGGATTTGAGATCGATTGTTATTCTGTCGTTGATATTAACAAGAAAATATTAATGGAATTTACACCCAAAGCGGACTGCACATCTGCGGTCGTTGCTTTCTTCCGAGCAATGGGACTAGAGTTAGGTGTGGATTATGTTGGTTGGCCACATAATTTTCGAGATCAACATTTTTATGGTCGTTGTGGTAAAGCGACACATTGCCATTATTTGATGTCTGATTGGTTTCGATTTAAAGTTGTTCGAAATCCGTTTGATCGAGCGGTGTCAAATTATCTTCATTGTATTGGAACCCCACATGTTCAAAGTCTTTTACCCCCATCACTTATCAATTCTTCCTTTGAGGCGTTTATTGATCATATGCTGACGTTATCAGAGAAAGAGTTCCAGCTCTTTCTCTACCGTCATGCTGGCCCTCAAAGTCAACCATATGAACGTTATGCTTTTGCAAAGAAGCTTCCACCTATTTTCAATGTCATTGTGAAAGCAGAAAATAGTGAGAAATCACTTCAACAGATTGCGAATATGACTGGAACACGTTATTCTATTAGAGATCATGCATCCCTAATCATTATCGTCAAAGAGATCATGCAGTTCAACTTTTTGTTGGGAATATCACCTGGCCTGATTTAAAGGGACATGTACCAAAGAATTATGGATATTTCTATTCAAAAGAATTAATCAAGAAGGTGGAAACATTATATAAATGGGACCTGTTACTTTATGATTATTCTTATCCTTTTTCATTACCTGATGTTTGATGAAGATCTCCTTGTTTTCGGGAGGGAGAAAGCCCATGCAAAGTGTGTGGGTGTGATTCGTTAGGCTAGTTGAAGATAAGTTAAAAAATTATTTTCTTATTTTGTTTCCCTTTGTTTCTGTCATCTTAACAAAGTTCTTTTGATTTTATCTTTTGATTCTTTAGTTGGCTCATTTTCATTTTTGCTATTTCATTCTTCATTGATAAATTTAGAATAAACTATACTACAATTATATGATGTACTACTAATAAAATTATTTTCTTTCCTGTTTCACTAAGATCCTTCCTCCTTATTTCTTGTTTTCATATCGAGTGAAACCTAATGCTCACTTCGAGAATAAATCTCTCTCTAATTACTCGATGATCTCTCTCTAAAAACAAGATACTAAGTATAATGAATATTGTTTTTCTCTTTTTAATCTCTTAGGTATGTAATACTATTTTTATCAGAATGGTATGTAAAACAATGATCTTTTAATATTTCCCATATCTTAATCTTTGCATCATTTATCTTCTTAATCTTACATTGATCAGATATCACAAGTTTTTGAAGATTCGCTAACATCGTTAATCCTGTCCAGTTCACCTGATTATAATTTGAGATCTCACGGAGGTAAACTTCTTTCACGTTTTGAAGATATGAAAAGATACTATCATCAAAGATGCCTCTAAAAGTGAACTTCTCACTCATTATTGGAGTTGATAGTAGACAATTCGGTAAATTTGAATAAATGGAAATGAAAAGATCCTTCACATCTTTCACTTGATTGATATTAATAAAGCCTTTGCACTCCACAATGGCAACGGTGTGAATAGTATTTAAAGGTGAAAAATCGTTTACTTGATCCAAACCCACTAGAGTTACTTTACGATTTCTTAACTTCTTTGACAAATCTTCATCAAATCCTAAACCTTTTAATGATTGAAGATTCACCTCGATCAATGATAAGATCGGAATTTTACCAAGACAATGGACATCTTTGACCCAACAATTTGACATTCTTAACTCATGTAAATGATCAAAATTGGTTGAAACATCAAAGTTTCTAATCCCTAATCGCTTCAAGGTGCTTGGTAATACCTCAGGGATTATATTCTGTGTGCCAGATAAGTCTACTATGGTAAGATTCTGCACTGTCTTGAAACACGTCACATCTATGATTGCACTGACATTCTTATTGAGAACAATTTTAATCCGACGAGAGTATGTCAATGCATTACGATAATCAACAATTCCTTTGCATTGGATGATTTTAATATCACGTGTTGTTTGGAGTGGTGTGATATCAACTATCTCATGACACCAATCTAGTGTTAGCTTAGGAATATGCGCAAGAATGCTCACATCACTGACAGCCTGATCGCGCAATGAAAGTTCTTTCAAGTAAGAAAAGTGTTTAAGGGGAAGAAGATCAAACCACCCATCTAACTCTAAATACTCGAGAGATGAGGGGAGGCTTAACAATGACTCGTTTTCCCAGCTCGTGCTAAACATCTTCAGTCTTCTGATTCCATAATCTTTAAGGAGAACATTCTCTGAAGAAATCACATCGTCTTCGTCATCGATAAAAAGTGCTAAATGATGAATCTTCTCAATACGATCCATGAAGTAGTTCCTGAAACTGTCATAGCTAAGGGAAAGGAAATATATCCTTGAGAAAGGAATATCGTGAGGGATCTTTCTCTCTTCTGGCGAGATAAATCTCTCTTCTGCCAAGTCAATGTGAAGCTGATGTTCAGGATAAGGTAAAGATTTTGCAAATCTTTCACGAAAGCTTTCATCATCTTGATATCGCTCAAGGAAGTTACTTTTACTACAATCGATTTTCAAAACCCGGAAATGTTTGATTAAAAGATCCTTATAAAAACTCATACAACAAGATCCAAAGAGTATCTTCTCGTTCTCCTCTAAGAATGTAGCCAAATACAGGTAGAGATCATGGGATAAATGTTCAAGCTTCATTGTTGTTCGAATCTCTGAATAACTCTCTCTCTCTCGCTTGTTTAGAATAGATATCTATTATAAAGAGATGGTTCAACAACTTTCATGATATCTTATGCCATGATATCTTGTTTTATATGACTTCTTTTTTTCATGTATGATGAAAAGATACGATTTAGATAGGCGTGTTGTATTAGTTTGAAGATGAATCTTTTGATGTGAGAATAGAGAGAGATAGTGAGTCAAGTCAGTGACAATAGAATCAACCTATGATCAGGGGAAACATAGAAGACGAATTAGATGACACCATTTTAAGAAGAGCATATATTCCATTGAGAAGGAGAGCATTGAGAAGGTTCAGTGTTTGTTCTGAGCGATCAATGTCCCCCCTTAAATCGTTACGTGTTGTTCTTACAGCGGATCACGGTATTTCGAGCATCATTGCTACCAAGTAGAAAATTCCTTGCCCTGCGATTCCTCCATTAGAATGCTTCTCACCACGAAAAATATCGACCCTATCTGCATTCATTACCAAGCGTCTTACTTGCTGGTTAATTGGGATAATTTCCTTCTTTCTGCCAACCCCGATCATGTGCAAGAGCAACTTGTTTCAAGTTCAATGGCGTTAATTAATGTTGATTGTTTTAATTGCATTCCAAGTCTGACTCTCAAAAATCTCCAGAACATATGAGTGAGAAAGTTTCTTGAAGGAAAGATAAATGATATTATAATTTAGGATTGGTTCTGATGGAGGATGGAGTTAGAAAATCTTAAAAGAAAGCAAGAAAGAAACTATAGTTGCTGCATCATGGGTTAAGAAAAAACAAAAAACAAAGGAATCTGAAATGTTCCTTCGAATTCAAGCTTTTTTAAAAAAGCTTATTTATAATCGAGATACAAAGCTAATTTGTTCGTGAAGCAATGACTTTTTTTCACTTCTTCCTCCTACCTAGTTTCACTGCTCTTTTTTCTTTCACTGAGAAGGAATCTTCTTTGGATGAAGTATCTCTAGAAGATACTTAATGAAATTTAAGAAATTTAAGAGAGATGCTTACTTCAAGACATTCTTTTTTCTCAAACAAATATCAAGAAAGGAAAGCAGTAATAAGGTTAGAATGGACAACAGCGAGGCACTTGTCGAAGCTTCGAATGATGGTGTAGTCATGAAGCACACTGGGGCTGTTAGTGCGATTTCCAACACTCTTCAAGAGTGGCAAATGAATCCAAAATCAGATATGGCAAGATTATTGACTAAACATTTAATGACTCAAGGAGCGCTTGTGACAGATGTGTTGAAGCAATTATCTGAGGCAGTAGCTGAAGATATTGTACTCTCCATTCGAACGATGAGTAGTAAGGAAATTGAGGCTTGTAATTTTGAAAAGTATGGAGTTTCTGCTTCTTATACAAGAGCTTGTGAAGAGTTTGAATTTAGAGCAAATTTGCAGTTACTTCTTCATGCTGCAATGACCGTTGTCACTCCCCATCCCTTAGTGGCCTCAATGATCGAAAGCATCGCAGTATCTTGTGAAAATGCGAAGATTAAAGAAGAAATGGTTCATCATTTAGCTATTAAAAGATACAAGAAATTTTCTCCTGATATTGAATTTTATAAAATTCAGTACACTCTGAAGGCCCGCGACAAAAAGAAAAGTGTTCTTGGACAATCTGCTTCATCATATGAGGTCTCTTACGAAATTCAAATTCGTAAAATGAATAAAGGAGATGAAGATCGATTTCTATTAGATCGACGAGATTATGAAAGTAAAATCCAACAAGATACGATTCTACTTTTATTGAAATCAGTAAAGATTGACTTTGATCAAATTATTCTACCCGATGATGATACTAAAGTCGATTATGCTTTAACTGTTGTAGTTTTTACAAATTGTTCCTCCTACTGAAGGAACAAGCACAAAATTTGAACATTTTGGTCATACCAGATGAACGCATTAACATAAAGGAATATGAAAATAGGATTTCTTTAAGTAATATTCAAGAACAACTTATGAAGTTTGAAGAAGATTACAATTTGTTAAGATTAAAGATTGAACTTCGTAAAGATAGTGGTCCTCAATATGATGCACTTGTTGCTGAAATTAGAAAAAGAAAGGAGAGAAAATCTCAACTCTTCGTTTTGGGTGAAAATGAACTCAAAGTTCGTAATTGGAAGGCATTCTATTGGGTTCATTGGGCAGTCTTTCTTGTATTCGCCTTTATCAACTGGACGATTGCAGTTCCGCTCTTCATTGTTGTATGGACTTGTTTGTTTTATTCAAATGATGTAGCTTTCGGAAAGCAAGTTTACAGAACAAATAACTTGGATAACTTATTGTAACAAAGGTTTCTAATAATTCTTAACCAACGTGGGATTTTCAATTTAAATTTCACTGGAAAACATAAAAAAGAATATTAACTAAATGGCGACTTCAACAAAAACGTGACGTAAATGAGAAGTTCGAACCAACACAATAAAAACAAGGAAAAATGCATCAAATGACTCTAACGAGAGAAGTGAACCAGAGAAATAAAAAAAACAACGAATAATAAGAATGAATGAAAAGAAAGAATGATAGACAAAAGGCAAGAATATGCTTCATAAAGAAGAACAGAATGAGAAAGAAATATAAAAAATGTTTTCATCTAATACAAACAAATAATTATATATCACTATTAATGTATATCTATCTATACATCAATCAAATGAAGCTCGAGAGTGAAGGGGGGACAGAAAATATTCGAGTTCACCTGAAAGATATTAAACGATGAGAACGATTAGGAAAGATCAACTATGCTTTTGTTGTTTTGTCAACATTGATTCCTTCATGAATCATTGCATTCGTTGCAAGAACTGGCATCATTCTTTGCACATTCAACTCTCTCGTGACAGCCGAATGAGAGATCTCACTCGCTAATACGATAGGCACTACACCCTCCAAGATACGAGAATAGAACTTGATCCATGCTGTATGACAGGTAATATCATAATCATCCTCGCCTAAAACTAATCGCAGTGTCCAGAATAAAACCTCTCCAAAGATACCAACTATTAATAACAAACAACATTAACAGTGAGATCAGTCTCTATATAGAGAGGATACTTACATTCTGTGGCTCTTATTCCCATCTTTATATGACTTGATGCTAACATCTTCAATACTTTATTGAAAGCATCAGCATTATCCATCTCCTTGATCAACATGGAGAACATATTGAGAAATAAAGTGCCTTGTTTCACATTGTTCTTCTTAAACATCGTCTGACAGACTGGATGAACTTCACATAATCGAATCACTAATCGATTCGCAAAGAAGTCCATCGAAGTCGCACAAGGAACGTGATCAGGATGTTCTTTCTTGAGCTTATGGAATCCCTCAGCTTTATTTGAACTAATCTTCTTCCATCCACTGATCAGCTTCTCTTTACAGTGAGGTAAGATAGGGATCTTGGTATAGTAGATGGGCATAACATATTCAATAATGTCTTCAACACTCACGGTCTCATGTGACTTCCGAGAAGTTGAAACTGGTGGAGCACTCTTAGGAACTACTGATGCATTTCCCATTTTCTCAAAGGAAGAAAGAAAAAATATAAAGAACTGAAGCTGGTATAGAAGAAAGGAAAGAAGAATCTTCCTGGATGCTGTTCTCGAACACTTTAATCACTAATTAAGTCTAGTAGTCATCGTTACAATCCAATCACCTCTTCTTTGCTCAGGGGAGCGTCTCTCCTCTTTATGTCCGAAAAGAATCAAGGAGTGCTTCGTAAAATTGCGCGTTTTTTTTCAGGCGATATTTATCGTCTTTAACATTTTCCCTTTTTCCCGTCGAAAAAGAGACCATAAATGAAGGAATTCAAAATAGATATGTGATACAATAAATACAATTCCATTATAAAAGTATTTTTTTATTTATTTGTCCATTGAAATAGCTTGATTTGGTTGGTATTTTTTACAAAAGGGATATTTGCGGTCTAAACTAGACCACGATCCACAACAATACAATCAAGAAAAGAATCTCTTGATAAATTGCATCTCTCATAGAATGTTCATACTCGTTAATGCTGCTGGGATTGGTAAGTAGTAACTGGTTACAGCCCAAATCTCTCTTCCGAATAGAAAGATAAATGGAATAGAAAGAATAGAAGAGGTGGAATAGATTTCTATAACTGTTTTTGTCACGTTTTTCCTTCATTTTCTGAATATTTATAACGTCATTGCAATGTACGCTGAACCATCATATAATTCACATTTTTTTATGTTTTCCAATTATTATAGGGATTGTAAAGTGCAAGGTTCTGACAAGATATAATCATGAGTCGCTATAGCGAGATAAATGAATCTGTGGATAAAAATGAAAAGAAAAGCGAAAATACAAAAAACTAGTGATAGGACAATAAAAGGAGACAATAGTTCAGACTCTAGTAAATCTGCGACAGAATAAAGATAAAGATAAATGAAAGAATCAGAAATAGTAAGTATTTCTTGACAAAGATACGACTAAATTTAAATTATATGGAATGTGCTTGTCTTTATGAAAAGAATTGAAGGATGTTTCATATATTCTTCCTTCTAAAAATATTTATTGCCTAATTGAAATATGTTGGTTCAGTTGGTATTGCGAAAATTTGAATATTACTCAATGGAATCATTTCAAGGTATAATATTTTTAATACTGAATTCAGACATAGGTTTGATTTTGATTTTAATTTAAATTTATTGGAAAACATAAAAAAATGTCAATTCGATGATTATACGATGGTTTTTCGTGCTATGCAGTGACGTTAGAAATATTCAGAAAGAAGGAAAAAACGAGACAGAAATGAGTAGAAACAACGAAACACAGGGAAGATACACCATATGGTCCGACAAGATATACCTAGACTATAGCGAGATAAAAGAATATGTGGAAGAAAAGAAAAAAACTAATTGTAGAGACAATAAAAGAAGATAGTCAAGATACTTCATAGTAGTCAATGTGCTACTACAAAGAAAGATAGAATGAAAGAATAAGAAATAATAAAAGAACTTTTGAGGGAAAATAACAACAAAACTTATATATCTATATATATTTATGCATGTGATGTCCATCAACTGAAACTCGAAAGTGTAAGAAAAGAAAACGTTCAAGTTTACTACAGAAGACATAAAATTTCAACAATTGGAACGAGTAAGACTTCCATCGTCTATGCTTTTGCTGTTGTTTTGTCAACATTGATTCCTTCATGAATCATTGCATTCGTTGCAAGAACTGGCATCATTCTTTGCACATTCAACTCTCTCGTGACAGCCGAATGAGA
>VKHI01000980.1:0-10235 GCA_015145745.1 Poterioochromonas sp. DS
CCTTCGTCGCGTTCATCTTCTCAAAAGGAGAAATTTATGATGTTGTTCGACAGATTTGAAGGGGAGGAGAATATTCTGTCCTCAGTCGTTCTATCATCTGGTGTTAATGAGAGTGAGGTGCAAGTAGAGGCTATAACGAATGAGACAGAGGTTCCATTAAGTGAGAATTACTACGATGATGACGACGGAGGAGGATATTATCCAGAGACAGAGAATACCTTCGCTCCTTCTGATAGTTTGAACCAAACGAATGTGATGTTACCTCCAGCGAAGGAGGGACTGGAGATCACTGAAGAAAAGCTGATTCAATGCGAGAGAAAGGTTGCTAAGATCGATGTGAAGTAAGTCTTATCTCTCCACTCTGTAGACTCGTACTTAGTTAATGTTCTCCCTTCTTAGATATGCGAAAACCTCCAAAAAGGTCAATGTTCACAGACTGAAGTCTGACATCTGGTCAGGGATTCAGGAGACATTGGTTCCTACACCAACGAAGCAATCAAAGGATCTTCCTTCATCTGAATCCCCAGCAAGTACTCTGACCTTCCAGAATCTTATCAATCATGTCTCTGAGCATCAAGAACAAAATGAGGCATCTTTACAGTACTATTTCATATGTCTCTTGCACTTAGCCAATGAAAAGGTAAGGCATTTTTATTCAGTTTCTCCTTTCTTTCTTAATAATAATGGATGGTAAATAAATAGGGGCTCCGAATTGAAGGACAAGAAGATTTAAGCGATTTACAGATTCGAATGGATAGAGCTTAAATATTAAATACAATACCATGGAATAACGCAATTACGTAATAATTGAAATAAAGGAAATGCATAACAAAATCATCTGCCAGCGAATAAAATTAACGCAAAGTCGCAAATTTGGGTGAAAAACCTTCTAGAAGATGAACTGTCTTCAATTGAACTTGCAGTTGAGTGAAGGCCACGTACGCGCCAAGTAGGAACAAAGAAAAAAATTTAGTGTGACGTATGCCTAAAAGACCATCTTGTGTTTGTAAATTTTGGTGTGAAAACCTTTCGAAAAAAAATTTCTTCATCCGATACCGTAGCCAAGAGAGAGGTTGTGAAAGTTTATAGTGTAGATCATTTGAAATCAGAGAGGGACATCTGTCTGATCAGAAAAGAATAAGAGACTCTAATTGTATTGGAACATCTATCTCAATCCTCCTCGACTAATTCAGTGCTCTTCCCTGGTGTCTTGGTCGTCGTTCTGGAAGAAGAGTGTGTGTTGTTGGTTCATGTCTATGATTATTGAAACTTTTGATCTCTTGACGAAGAAAGCTCTTAACTATTTGAAGCATTCTTTCATTAACTAAAAATAACTTAGGACAGCTATTACCCCGTCTGTCTGCAAGAAGAAAAATGAAAAACGGTGACGATTTACCTGATGATTTAAGCTTATTAACTTTCCCTCAACGATTATTCCTCCTCTTAGAGAAGGAGAATCGAGGAATCGTTGATTGGGTAGAACATGGTGCATGCTTTCGAATTATCGACCACAGAAAATTTGTTCGAATTATCATACCAAAGTATTTTAAACGTGAGTTAAACCCCCTTTATCCACTGATGTGATCTTATGTGTGTCATAGAGAGTAAGTTCACCTCCTTCCAAAGACAATTGAATATTTATGGATTTAAAAAACTCCTCCGTGGTGATGATAAAGGAAGTTATTTTCATCCACATTTTCAACGAAATAGACGTGAATTATTATTTGAAATGAAGAGATTGCCTTTAAAAGGATCATTAGCCACTTATGAGGAAAGTGTGCTCGGGGTAAAACCCGCTAAATCTCGTCGTCAAATGGCCGCCTTAACTGAAGAGAAAGGCTCTTTAATGGAGAAGGATGAGATGATACCCTCTTTAGAAGGAGGTGATGCTCTATTAGCGGATGATTTGTTGCTAGAGGATGCGATAGATATTGTTGACGACGATATCCGTACTATAGCAGAGGTACTTCCGGCGTTGACTCCCGTAATAATAAATGAAGAGAAGCCCTTAGCTCCTGTCCCACCTCCTTCCACCTTTTCATCAATGCCTCCAGTGATTGGAAGACTAGGACTCGCATCATCGACATGGGGCGGTGCCAATCTCAAATCACAGAACCCCTACCCTGCTGGACCAAATGTAGTGCCGGTGAAATTATTGTATCCGACGAAAAACCCAATGCACACGACCATGCCATTAATGAACTCTTCGTACTTTCCTCAAATATATGGTGGTCACTATTACCCTCATTACCCAAGTTACTCCTCTCTCGGACGCTTTAGCTCCTCTTATCCCATTCCCCCACTTCCCCTTACCGCGCCACCCTTGAATTTCTCTTCAACACCCTTCTCAACGAGAGCTACAAATGTTGTTTCTCCTGTAAACTTATCCTCTATTACGAAGAATGATAAAGCGGGTGCTGCCTCGAACTTTACTACTGAAGGTCTAATGAGGAAAGCACCAAGACCTGAAGTTCCATATCCAACGCGCGAATCGAAGGAGTTTTTTGACCGAAGTGATGAGTTTTTTCCACTACAGGACGATAGTGAAGATTTTTTAGAGATCTTATGTAGTTTGCCCAACTTCGATGATATGTGTGAGATTCCTTGTCCAGCCGAAGATATATGACAAGATGTGATGCGATGTGGTGTGATTTTGATGAATGGCTTTTAGCTGTCTACAATATGTATATATTATATTATTATATCCTTCCCTTTCTTTGTATTCCCCACCCTCCTCTTTTTCTCCTTCTACTTCTACCTCTCCTTCTCCTATCCATGAGTCTCATAGCTCGCAATCTCTGGATTAAAAAGTTTTATTTTCTTTTACCGGAGTTTGGAATAGGCTCTGTTGTTCTTCTGTTTCTACAACTATTTTCCCTTCTTCTACTCTTGTTGGCTTTCTTTTCATCTCAGTGTTGATTTTACTGCGTTGTTTCTCATTGATTTTTGTCGGAGTTTTGTCTATCGTATTATATTTTATCATTCATACGTCATATTTTCCTCGATGACGCTAGTTGTTTGAGCGGATTGATTGGTTTCCCTTTCAACCTTTTTGTTTTGTTTTTTTGGTTCGTTCTCTCTTTCTTTCCCTCTCTTCTTTCATGGTCGATTGCTGTGGTGTGATTCTACACGCAAAGGGTTCGCCAGTCGCATAATGCGGTGTTGATAACAGTTAGGGTTTGGTGTCACTATGTCAGTTAGGCTGGTGCCTGATATATAAATAAATTCAATAGCAAGATAATAATAGCTTATATCAAACATGTTCATATTCATTCACATCTAATATATATATTCCTTCTTTCTCTTCTCGTAACTTCACTTCCTCCACCCCTCCTCTTCCTCTTCCTCTGCACTTCTTTCCTTTCACTTGGAATTTAATGGTTTTTAGTTGTTGTGAGATGTAGACTCTAAGTACCGATTGTTATATGAGATAATTAAGGTCAGACTGTTCCATCACGTGCATATGTTTCTGCTAATATAAATAATGCTACGTTGCCTCACATGGAACGAAGTCGAGGAAGTTTAGTGGTTTGATTTATTGCTACTATCAACCTTCCAAATATATCATCCAACAAACCATCAATTAATCTGCCGGAAGACCTTACTCAGGGAGACATCGAACTACAATCTACCGCGATTACTTGAATTTTTATATCTACACTTCAAAGATTATTTCGAAATTATCCTCTAATATTATTATATGTTTCCCTTCTCTCACGTACAATGAAGAAAACATCTTAATTTCCCTTCTCTCTTAATTTTTCGCTCTCCTATTATAAAATATCCATGATCATGAGAGTGAAAGATCTCCTCTCTCAATAATCCTCTTGAAGTCTACAATACAACAACACAAAATAATAGCAACAACAAACAAAAACAAATGGATCCAAATATCTTACAGACTCTTTTACACTTGATCCAATCAATTAACGATAGATGTGTTGAATTTAGGTCATCTGGAAATGTTCTTGCCGAGTCCCAAGAGCAAAATTTGATGCTTGAAAGGAATCTAAACAGTTTATTTACCTATGTCTCTCATACACCTCTTGAAGATCAGCCATTGAAAGATTATTTTAATTCCATTGTTATGGCATGCTTAAAGACAACTAGCCATGTTTATTCATTTCTTGTAGAGAAACTTCACCCAACAGCCAGGCGATTTGTTTTTTCTGCAGAATTATTAAATACTTGTGAAAAGTCTCGTGATGCTCTTCGAGCATGTAACGCGATGATTGAAAGATTTCTTAGTGTTTTAATGAATCCTGGATTATCTGATATGCGGGAACGTATTACTGAGTTTGACAGATCTATTACAGAGCTTGACAGATCTCTTAATGATTTATTTGATTTACTTCAAACGATCTTCTTGGAGATCCACAAAAATGACATTCCAACCTTTGTTGATAATTTCTTTTCAAGTGCAACATGGCAAAACTTACTACAACTCTTCCCTGTTCTAGTTCTTGTACAGCGTTGGTGGGAAGAGAATAAAAAATATGTGATAAGATTGATTCACGAAAATGAAGCAACACGTAAGAAGTTTAATCTTGATGATCAAATCAGAATTGCAATGGAAGTGTTTCATGAGCCGAGATTTTATGCAGATACTGCTCGTGGTGATTGTCTCTACCAGATCAGTAAAGTGGATGAGTTTTATTGGTATAACGATGGTTACAAAGCATTTATTCTTCCTATACTCGAATATATTGAAAAAAGATGCATTAATACAGAAGCACTGGTTCGCGATATTCATGCATGTTTCAATGAAGCTGTTGTGATTACAAAGAATGTCTGGTTATATCATGAATTTCATACAGATGTGAAACATCTCTTACAGCATTATACTTCAGAAGACAGAATGATCTTTACATATTTAGATTTGAAGACAAAAGCAACGAAGATTGAAAAAAGTGGCTATATTTCTGGCTCATACAGCTGGTCAAAGACTCAAATGACAGGAAAATTAAAGGTTAAAGCCTTTACAAATGAAAGGCAAAAGAGAGAATGGTTACAGGTGGTATTAGGGATTTCCTACCATTAGACATCACGCAAGCCACCCGCCGCCGTCCATCTTGTATCGCTAACCCTAATCCATATTCATGCCAATAATTAAGTCTTTTTAAATACTAGTTCCAGATGTTAAGTCAGGCGGCCTCACTCAAATTTGTAACTGTTTAACACAAACAAAAATGGAGCCAACCATCCTACGACAATAGACTTTATGAATAATTTAGCCACTGCATATTCAAAGAAAGGTGAGTATGTAAATGCGTTGCCGCTACTCGAAGACTGTTTAAAGGCAAGCAGAGAAGTGAACAGGGAAAAACATCCTAATACATTAACCTTTATGAACAACGTAGCTTCTTCGTATCATAATCAAGGGGATTATGGACGCTACTCGAAAAGTGCTGGAGGATTAGGGATGAAGAATTAGGAAACAAGCATCCTGATACATTAGCTTCGATGTATAATTTAGCTTATTTCTATGACCAGCAGAGAGAGTATGCTAAGGCCTTGCCTTTGTACGAAGAGTCTTTGAGGATGAGAAAGGATGTATTAGGAGAGAACCATCCTGATACCTTGAATCCGATGCAGAATTTAATGTTTTGGGTATAATGAAGGGGGAAAAATAGGAAGACCTTAGCACTGTTTGAAGAATGCTTTAGGATAAAGAAAAGAGGTAAACGACAATAGTTTAAAGAATTGTTAGGCTCATTGCTGTCCTTCTTTCGTAGACAATATATCCTTCAAAGATTTTTATTCCTATCTCTCGATGAACACTTCAAAGTTTTTTTTTTCACTTTCATCGCTTATTTAATATTCTTTTTACTTTGGCTATTTCCTACTTCTTTGTTGTAGTATAAAATAAAATTCCATTATTGAAATTATTTGTTTTCCTCCGATAAGCACACTCTATCGAGTTATCTCTCTTTTACTATAGATTGTCAATGGTTTAACTCAGTAGAATACTGGCTGGAATAAAATCATCACATCACAAAAGGGCAGATCTTACTCTCGCTAAATCTATTCGATGAATCAAAAGATGCATACAATGAATATGTTTATTATCTTAACTTTATCTACAATCTATACAATACAAAGAAAGGGGGAAAACATCATTACGTCAATAGGAGGAGGTCAGAGAGTAGAGATTAGTCGAAGTCTATGATCTCCGGGGCGGCTGACGTCTCTCTGCCTGCTGACGTCAGGAAAGCAAAAGGATTGTAAGGAATGAACGAGATATTACCGCCTGGCGTCGCGGAGGTAGGTGGGCGAGAAGGTGTGGGACTCTTCAACTGCGTCACCATCTTCTTTCTCTTGCTTTCCCTCACAGAGGTGCTGTGAGGTAGCGCAGTAGGAGGAGGGAGGAGTGAGGACATCTCAATCTCCGCCTTCAACGCTGACGAAGGAGGAGGTGCTGACGTCAATCCATTCGTTCTCTTTGAGTCATTAGATACAACATTCGCACCCTTAGGAGAGTTTTCCTTCTCTTCCTCTTCTTCGCCTGCTTCTCCTCTGAGTTGTTCTTTCTCCTCACTGGGTGTTTCAGTGATGCTAGCGAAGGGTGACGTCGGGTCCTTTGGAGGGAAAAGATGACGAGTGCTGTTATTTGAGCGCATGAAAGGTGATCGCTTGAGATTGGACGATGGAGTAGCGATGGAGGAGGTGGTGGGTGCCAGAGGACTCTCAGCCAGAGAGATTGGGGACTTTGGGGATTTCATGCTCTTAGGGTTTGGGGATTGTGTGCTCTTTCTTTGTTTTGATTCGCTCTTATGGTCGATTGAGTTTGATCGACTAATGTTACTGACAGACGAGCGACGAGGCATCGCACTACTTCTAGGAGGTGTTGCATGAGGTGGCAGGGGAAGAGGACGGTTTGTCAGTGGGTGAGGTGGTGGTGGTGGTGGAGAGGAGGAGAAAGGAATCAACTGCTCCACCGAGTGCACAGTTTGCATTCCCTGTCTTGGTTTGACGGTCGGGGCATGGATGGGTTGGGTTGTGATAGTGGCTGTCTGACGTGTCGAGAGTTTCAGTGGTGACGTTCTCTTCAAAGGGTTATCTGCTGCTGACATCATCACCTTACTCTCAGCGATAATAGACTTCCTCTTGTTAACTTTGTCTCTTTTCTCTGAGGGAGATGATGCGAGGGATGATCTGCGGCGATGAGGTAGTGGATGAGGAGGTGATGGGGTGTTATTTTTATTATTTGTTGTTTCACTGTGTTTGTTGTGGTTGGATATGCTTTGTTTGAGTAAAGAAGACTGACGTCGTCGTTGTTGGTCGGGTGACGTAGCCATAGAGCTCTTCCTTCTCTTGTGGTTGACTCGAGGAGCTGGCGCCATCTGACTCGCCGGTGACAGCTGATGACGTGGAGGTGATTTCCTCGGAAGAGGTGGTGGCGAGGGAGTGAATTGAGGGAGTTTCGGGGAGTGCTCTGACGTGGCTTTCTTCTCTTCCGCTTTACTACCACTCGGTATTAGGGGAGAGCTCTTGAGGAGAGAACCTGCATCATCTCTCGAAAGAGAAGAGTCTTGTGCATCGAGAGAGAAGTTCACGTTCCACAGTGACTTGTTGCGCACCTCCTCTAAAGGGGAAGCAGTAGCGGGAAGGCCAAGAGCGAGGCCTAGAGGAGAGGTATTGGGGGAGCCCATGTAGTGTAAGGAGGTGTTGTGAGTGTTATAGGAGGAGGCGGATGACGCTCCACCCTCCAGTAATCTCTTCCTCTGAGAGTAGCGGTTGATGGGTGATGGGTGGTAATCTGATTTATCGTTCAGGAAAATGACATCGCGAACGATTGGCACAGTGGTGGGTGTGGGTTTGGGGGAGGGCAATGCCACGCCCTCTCTCATGGTGGAGAAGAGAGCAAAGGCTTCCTCTTCGTCATCCTCATCCTCGTCATACTCGTCGAGACTTAAGACGCTCTTTCTCCTCTTTGAAGAGACATCTCCTTGCTCTACAACATCAGGGCGGAGGACGGGTTCTGCGACATGTGACACACCTCTGAGGTAGTGATCGCGAGATTGAGACTTCGTTTTCGATCGAGACATTGACGTCAGAAGTTTGGAGTATTTCTTCTGCAGTGCTCGCTCATCCACGACATCTCCTTGCATCTCTTCATCCTCACTACTAATAGCAGAGCCGTTATCATAGTTCTGACGTTGTTTCTCCTCGCCTCTCACTGTCTCGCTATCATCTTCATCATCATTCTCATAATAAGCATACTCATCGTCGCTGTAGTCAGGAGGTGGGAGTTCTTCCTCTTCTTCGTCTTCGTTCTCGGAGGAAGGAGGGGAGTATACACTACTCATAAGAGACTCCCGACCTTTCCTCTCTCCTTCCTCTACCTCTTCTTCTCCTTCATAGAACTCTAACTCTTCCTCGACTACATTGTGATGGTGTTGGAATGGGATCTCGTTATGACAGCAATGTTCTTCCCCTGCAATCAGAGACTCTCCCTCTAACACCTCCTCATCCTCCACCTCATCGCTCATTCCACTCTTCCCTTCTGTCGGGCTTGATTCGAAGTGAGCATGATTATGGTGGTAGGTCTGAGGGTAAGGTTGTCTATGACGGTGGTAGTTCGGTAGCTCGCCGATATGACTGTCTCTGTCGGTCTTGTCCGCTGACTTCTGAGGACTCAATAGATTCATCCCAGACAGACGACGCATGAAACCTTCGAAGAGTGAGCTGTGCTTTCTCTTCTGTGCACTATTACTAATACCTGCACCACCTGCCCCACTGTCAGGACCTCCTCTATCGCCTGACGTCACTTCCATCGATGCCTTCCTCTGCTTTTGATGTAGCTTCGCTCTGAGGATGCTTCGCCGTGACATCGACTTCCTCTCTCTGATCTGAGCTCGCTGCACTGACGTCGGGATGGACGGCACTGAGTTGTGCAGCCAGTACTTGAACAGCAGCAACACCTGCTCATAGCCGAAGAGAAGAAGAGCGATGCCTGTCTCTCCCACTGCAGGTAAGAGTGACGTACGCACAGGCTCGCTGACGAAGCCGATGAGAGCACAGTTCGTCAACACTCCCCCTATAGAGAGGATCTGGAGGAGATCTGACCACACGCCAATCCCTCCCACCTTCTGAGCGATAGGACGCTGACGTGTGTAGCAGATCTTCATGGCATTGAATCGAATGAGGAGGAGGTTGTTGAGTAGTGCAATGAGAGGCGTTAGAGGGAAGATCGCACCGAAGCAGAGGATGAAGCCCATCTGAGTCGCGAGTGCCGTGTAGTCGGAGAAGGTGTTGTATCGAGCGTGCAGTGCTTCTTCCCAACACCTCGATCTTCCCTGCTGCAGTAGAGCGATGCGCTTCTCTAACTGACGTTCAATCTCTTGCAACTCTACCTCCTCCTCGAGCACCGCCTCCTCTGTCTCACTACTAACACTATGGCCACCACGTCGTCGTTGCTGGTGTCTGCGATGTTTCTCTCGCTCCGTCCACTCTCTGACAGCATAGACCTTCCTGTTCATCGCTGCAATGTCAGCGCGCATACGATAGAGCAGAGCACGGTGATAGAGCGAAGGCACTGACAGGTCTAAGAAGACCTTCCACCACTGCCCCACCGTCATCAGAGAGAGGATAGTGAAGGATATCCGCAGGTAAGACGAGTCAGCGGAGTTATCTGTGAAGAAGGCGTAGTAATAGAGAGAGGTGAAGATAGACACGAACTCGAAGGAGAAAACCTTTAGAATCAATCGATTCATGAAGATCGTCTGAGTCGGATGGTTCTCGAACTCATTCAACCACTTCGCGATTAGGTGGAAGGCGATGGAGATGAGACTGACGCAGATGCCATAGAGAGAGGGATAGAAGAACGTCACTGCCCAAAAGTCACTGTCTGCTAGCTGACTCCATGTCAGATTCACTCCATTGCCACTATTCTTCGATGATGACGATGACGACGACGTGGCACTACTCAGAGCTCTTCTGTCAGAGAGGTGTGGGAAGGCAGGAGTGTAGTCCAGTGGCAGGCCTCTGGTGTAGTCGTCATAGAGTTTATCCTGCGAATAAAACACTGTCGTCATGATCACTAACGTCAGCATGATAATACTCGCCCAGACAGGTGTCGTGAGCAGATATCTTAAAAAGCGCTTTTGTAAAGGATAAATCTTCCGAATCTCCCCAGTGACGTCATCGATGACTTCCTTGCCTTGGAACTCCGGTCTGTCAGTCTCCTCCACCTCATAGTCTAGCACTCCCCAGCGATAGGCTAGTGTCGAGGC